>JABMIG010000035.1:335000-575000 GCA_013187285.1 Cyclotella cryptica
TATTTGTTGTTGTTGTTGTTGTCTGTTGTCTGTTGTCTGTTGTCTGTGGTCTGTGGTCTGTGGTCTGTGGTCTGTGGTCTGTGGTCTGTGGTCTGTGGTCTGTGGTCTGTTGTCTGTGGTCTGTTGCCTGT
Organism: Cyclotella cryptica; assembly: GCA_013187285.1. Taxonomy (NCBI): domain Eukaryota; phylum Bacillariophyta; class Thalassiosirophyceae; order Thalassiosirales; family Thalassiosiraceae; genus Cyclotella; species Cyclotella cryptica. The sequence continues at coordinate 335,132 of JABMIG010000035.1, forward strand.
GAGCATCCATCATCATGATTTATTGATTTAAATATCCTGTAAGCAATGAAAATAGAACCACCTGTTTATGTTGAGAAGAAAACACACTTTTTACTTTTTTATTCAAGTTATGCAAAATCAATGAAAACACCAGTATTTTCATATATTCTTGCCATAAATGAGATTTATATGGCATGGTAACATACATACAGAGACAGCTAATCTTTTCTTAAAAGGAAAACACATCTCAACATATGCATGAATACTGCATTATTTGATGCATAGAAATGCAGTCAATACACAATGACACAAGACTGGAGATATGACTGCATAGAACATAGTCATAAACATACATGGAAGGGATGGCATCTTTTGTATATTGGACATGCCCATTATGCCATCAAATTGATTACCATGTCCATGATCATGACTACAACTTCTCATGAAAGGTAAAGTCAAATGATAGAATATCAGGTTGTGTTATGACTGCTTAATTTATTGTCTCTGCAACAGATGTCTCTGATCTGATATTTTTCTTCATTCTGTGACTAGCCCCCCTCCAGACATGAAATTTCATTTCTCATAATGATTCCAAAACATACCCAGACATGAAGAAAATCACATCTAGATATGTCAAAACAGACGTATCAAAAGAAGGATACACATTTCCCAAGGCCACAGCTTAAGTGTATTGTCCACATCATCATCAATATCAACATGCATGACACTACTGCTAGCACCCAGCAAGAAAGGCAACTTTGCGAAAAATCCTACCAACTATATGGGATTGAAGAAATGTCGAATATTGAATAAATAGCAGATAGTATCGACTCCTGTCGATGAAAAAGTTGATAGAAGGTGGATGGTTGTAGGTGAGTTGTGAGTTGATACTATCAATTATCTACTAACTATTCACCAACTATCAACCATATTGCATAGCTTGTGGTGGGTAGTACACACCAACTATAGACCAATTATTGACATTTTCATCACTTGTGGATAGTTGGTTGATAGCTAGTTGACATGTCAAAAAGTGTAAAACAAAAGTTGATAGTATCAACACATGTTGACCAAAAAGTCAATAGAAGGTTGACCTATGGGTTCTAGCTGTTGACATACTATCGACTATTGATCAAGAAACAAAACTATCAACCCACTATTGACCAAGTGGGCGAAAAATTGGAAAACTTGCCTGTCTTGCCGGTTCTCGACAGCAGGGACAAGTGAAGCTAAAGTGAAGGTATCGAGAGGATGTCAATAAGTCTTCATTAGTATGGTGGTGCAATGGATGCCTCATTAAAGTCTAATGATTCTGCATGTTTCTATTGCTATTCAAAAGATGAATGTTGTTCTTTGTTGTCGTTGTTGCTGGGAGGCTCAGACGCCATCATCATCATGGGTTGATGCATAGGTGTTCAACATTCAAAATTCATATCATGTAGGCTTGACTTGTCATGGTCAATGTATGCACTGCTAAACAACCCACAGTGTTTTGCAATCCATCATAATATATAACTGCAAAAACAGTGGACACACTATCTACTTATTTACACTTCGTTACACTGTGTATGTTGTTAGATGTTGTTCAACCCATCTTAGGTACAAACTTAGTGGAATATTTCCCGCCAAAAATGGCTCCCTAGCAAAACCACACAAAAATTATCCATGAGATCCATCATCATGGTGAGATCTCAAAGATCCGTGACGTTGTGAGGGGAGTTAAAAAGGAGTGTGGGATCCACCACTGTTCCACTAATAGCTTCCAAACATCATGTCTCGCACAGCTCGCAACGCGTTTCACAACGTAGCATAATTTCACAAGACAGTCTCAATCATGTCAATCGTCCGCTTCATATTTCTCCTCTCGTCCATGTTCATCACACCGGATTGGCCATTATTTTCGCTTGCGTTTGCTCCTGCAACCAAACGACCACTACTCACAACATCACGGTTATCGGCGCCAAATCGTCATTCATCGCACCGTCTCCCAACCTCCCACTCCAAGGCGCCATCACCCGTCATCCGACACATCCACACTCTTTTATTCAGCAACTCCGCCTCCCAAGCCGAAGAGCACATTTACAACCAATATCCCATATTTTATTACCTCCTGCAGCAAAATCCGACGGCACTCCAACGAATACGGAATTCTTCCTCCGGATATGCCGTATTTGTACTCTCCGATGAAGCCATGAATGCATTGGGTCAGGATAAGTTACAATTGCTTGAATATGCATGCAATGATGCCGATTTATTGCCGATTGTCGAGACGATGGCTTCGTTTCATGTAGTTTCTGTTCCCATGACGGTGGATATCATGACAAAATACAATGTGGTTAGTACGGGTGTGGGTGAATTACCTGTGGAAGTAACGCAGGATGGGGCAATTTATGTCAATGAGGCGAGGTTATTGCGTAGTTATCGATTTGAAGATAGGTTGGTTCAGAATTATGAAGATGGGGACGGGAATTTGTTGGGGAGCGAAACGATGGAGGAGGGCGGGAAGGTTTGTTTGGTGCATGAAGTGGATGGTATGGTTAGTCCCGAGGAACTGTGGAATACATTGTATAACTACTACATTGAGAAGAACTCTGGTGCAGGGGCTATGTGACAGTCGAGTTTAAACTAGGAAAACTCTAGCCAAGGCTGCTTTTTGGATTAACGTATTAATAAGTATGAATGGAGGATCGAAGATGCTGAATACTTTGACTTCTTTACAATGCTCAGTTTTTGTTGGACAGAAGTTGAAGTCTTCAATAACATTCAAAACTCAAGATCACAATTGAACTGCATCCACAAAATCTAAGGTATAGACATTGAACTTATAATCTACACCAGTTCTTGAAATTGATTCAATTCCGCATCATTACTCAGCAACTACTTTTCCTTTTGAAAGATAGCTGTCATGATGATGATAATGATGCGTGAAACGCATCTTGATTCGCTCCCAGTTTTCATGAAATGCTGGTCTCTCACCTTTTTGCTGCCGATTACGTCTTGGTCTCTGCTTTGATGTGTCATCACGTTTATTCTCACTGACTCCTACCGATTGCTCGTCTCCTGACTCGTCGGTTGGTATACTATGATATTGATATTCACATGCCCTAGTGTTCATGCTATCACTATTCCATGATCTTGTGTCGTTAACAGCGTCGCCAGCGACTGAACTGGCTGAATCTTTGAGGAGTTCCCCTTGAAATGCGGTAGATTTATTCGAGTGAATTTCTCCGTACTTGTTTGTTTCTGTAGGTGTAGTCGCAGCCGTATCTTTAGCAACGGCGTTCTTTGTTTCGTCACTACATGCGTCATCACGACCAGCTCCGCTCCCGGGAGAACCACAACAATGCGTGATCGCATCCAAGACCGAATCTCCGTGAAAATTCTCCCCCTCACCTGTTTCAGAAGACGATTCATTCTCGCGTTGACTGTCGCCCTCGGGCGCTTCTTCTTGTTGGCGCTGTATGAGATGGTTGATGACACCGGCTGCTACGAGGATTAGAAAGAAGGGCATTGCGCATTCAATTTTTGCTCCCTCTAATAACTCTAACGGTGCAGTAGAAATCTAATCTTACTATGTTCGATATCAGCAAGGTCCCAACGCGTCCCGGGAAAGCGGGCGATAGTGGCAGCGGGGTGGCAGCCGCAGCGGCCGGAGCAATAGGCAAGGGTCGGTCTGCTATGAGTCTACTATGGAAGACTTAGGTAGTAAGAAAAGAAGGAGAAAGAACAGAAATGAACGAAGAAGTAGATCGTGGTAAACATCCCTCAATATCATAAAAATTCCCGTAATCCCAGCACGGTCATCATAAAAAAGTTTTTATGATATTGGCGAATCCGAGTTTCGTGCGCGCTGAGACAAAACGCGTGGTTATTTAAGACGGCTAAATACAAAAGGAGCCACAATGCTCTGTCTGTCAACCGTCTGACTGACGAAAATGACGTCACAGTTGGAGTAAAAAAATATTTACAACCTTACATCGATCGAAAGATCTTTTTCCAAGCTTTCGAACGGTGTTCTTATGTTCTTCATTTGAACAGTCTGTCACGAGTTACGGTACTGTTAGTTGAATGAAGGGGATCGGAACGATCCAATCAATTATTTCTTGTAGAAAATTGGTATGTTTCTACAGTACTTAATAGAGCTACTTCGTTCGCTCCAAAATTCTTTTCTTTTAATTTACTCGCAAACACTTTTTTGGTATCCACAGTCTGGCCGGTTGGGTATCATGATACCCCAAAAATAAATGTGGCTCCTATTGTATTTAGCCGTCTTATTTTTAGAGTTGTGTCCCGTTCTCATCCCGGACGTTTCGCCGAGATTGGGATTGTCCCGGGATGGGACCCAACGGGATCGGGATCATCCCGGGATTCGACGGGATTACCAAAAATCCGGGATTGACCGGGATTTTCCCGGGATATACAGGGACATAGCCGGGATGATGGATACCTGTCCAAAGATTGCACGAAAAGTGCACGAACAAAAAGACTCACAAATGTGTAACATCTAACAGGTTCGTGCTAGCAGGTACAATACACATTATATCGTGCTAGCAGGTACAATACACATTTTATGGGATGCTTGCGTTCGCAAAGATCTTATCTTTTATTGGAGTAAATCCTACATAGAATAATCTTATCTTAATCATAGGTATAGTAGGTAACATACCATCTGAACAATCCGTTCGTGACGTATGAACATACAACATATTGTACAAAGTTCTGCACGTAAGTACGTCACTCTTCATCCCGGGAATCCCGGGATCAAAGGTGACGGGACGGGATGGCAATCTCGGCCGGGATATCCCGTCATCCTGGTTTTTCATCCCGGACGAGACACAACTCTAGTTATTTTGCACTGTTGAAAAAGATGACGTTAATATCAAAAAAATGTTTTATGATATCAAGATTTTTTTAAAAATCTTAGTTTATCACTGAGCAGATTTTGTCTTCTTCTCCTTCTCCAGGAGACGCTTTTTTCACTTTTGCACTTTATGGTTGAATTCATATATACTCTTGTGAAAATACCCGTAAAAGCCTAAGTTTTTTGGTTTATACGCATGGGTATTCAATCACTGTTGATATGTGATTACCTCTAAAATTATATCTAAAAGCAATTTGTAGCATGGCCAAAAATTCAATACATGCTTACTTGTAAAGAGAAGCGTGAATCATCAAGCAGATGGCCACGCGCGGCCATTTTTGCATTGCCCCATAACAAAACAAAACAATGGGATTTCCGCTCACGCAGACAGTCATCCCCTTAGATCTCTGTCAGTTCATGGAGTTTTGAGCCACGAGTTGGCTCATCGTCTTCCCAGCCATCGCGCCAACACGACGTCCTTAACGCCCCCTCAAAAGACAGGTTGGTTGTTGTGTTATGCTGATTTTGGTTTTTTTACGTGCTAAACAATTTAATTGAAAAACGTCCTTACTGACCCTGCCATTCCTCCCCGCACCCCTCCCACATCTAATCATCAACATCGCGACGTGGCCGCGTCATCTACAATAAACAGCCGTGCTGGCCAAAAAAGAATCAGGTCAATTGCTCACCTGAGTGGTGAGTTCTGCCATTTTTATTTTCAACTATTTAATAGAAAATCGTCCTTACTGACCCTGCCCTTCCTCTCCACACCCCTCCCACATCAAATCAACAACATCGCAACGTCGCCGCGTCCTCTATAATAAACAGCCGTGCTGGAAAAAAATGAATCAGGTCCAATAATCACCTGACTGGTAAGTTCTGCCATTTTTTACTTTCAACTATTTAATTGAAAATTGACCCAACTGACCCTGCCCTTCCTCTCCACACCCCTCCCACATCAAATCAACAACATTGCGACGTCGCCGCGTCCTCTACGATCAACAGCCGTGCTGGCCAAAAAAGAATCAGGTCCAATAATCACCTGACTGGTGAGTTCTGCCATGTTGTTTTTTTATTTCCAACTATTTAATTGAAAACTGAATGTGCTGACCCTGCCCCTTCTCTCCACACCCCTCCGACATCAAATCAACAACATCGCGATGTCGCCACGTCCTCTCAGAGCAACAGCCCTGCTGGCAAAAAAAGAATCAGGTCCATTACTCACCTGACTGGTGAGTTCTGCAATTTTTATTTGTTCTTTTCAACTATTTAATTGAAAATGTCAGCGCTGACCATGCTCTTCCTCTCCAAAACCCCTCCCACTTCAAATCAACCCCATTGGCCCATCGCCGCATCCTCTCATATCAAGAGCCCTGCTGGCAAAAAAACAGGTCCATTACTAACCTGACTGGTGAGTTCTGCCATGTTTCTTTTTTCTTTTCAACTATTTAATTGAAAATTCAATCTACTGATCCTACCGTTCCTCACCATACCCCTCCCAATTCAAATGAACTTTGGCCAACAACTATGGACTATCGTAGCGTCCTGTCAGCGCAAAAACCGTATTGAAATAGTTCGAAAGGACGTAGAAGAAGAGGGTAGCGAGGGAGAGTAGTGACACTTAATTGTAATCTCTTTGTTGTCTCTGGGTCAATACTGAATATCTTAGATCTAATTGTAATATCTTTGTTGTCTCTGAATCAATACTGAATATACATCACATTATCTACACTGAGTATGTTACATTGCATGTCTACTAGAGAGTACAAAGACATCGCTGAAGACATGTCATATGTCGCGACAATCACATGTCTTCTAGACACCCCACGAAGTACCAGTTTAATTTTAGTGCTGATGCGTTACATCTGGCGTTCGTAGGTAACATACTAGATTCTACGTATCACCAAAAAAATAAAATCGCGACACTACTCTTCATCACCATGAGGATTTCCGCCGCCGCCACCGCATCACATCGATCATGGCGAATATCGTCCCAACACTGGGACTGCTGCAATCGCCCTCATAGCAACATCGCCTGCAACCATCCTGCGCCTTGGTTTGGTCAGATTCCACGTATTTTACGAGGAATCACACCGTTTCTTAGGAGGGAATTTTGTTACACGGCAGCCATCGCGACAACGAGGAGGGAAGATGGCAAATTATGACATGGTAAGTGTTTTTTTGGTGCTCATATCCCCATTTTTGCATTAATTTGTTGCCTCATCGATGCCTTCAATGTTGTTTATTTCTCTGTCATCCTGGGTGGACTGTTGGACTTCCAGTGACGACGTACCGGCATCAGATGGCAGACCCCCAGGTGCTGATGTAATTGTTATTGCCACAGATGATGGTACGCAAATGGGCCTCCTGTAGATGTTGCCACTGACACTGAGGATTGATATCCCAGTGACGATGTATCAGAAACAGATTATGGAAATTGATGTGGGTAGAATCATAGAGAAAATGGCTCGTTTCTAGGTTATTACATTTTCACCAGAAATCAGAGCATGAATATAGTTCACCTTGGTTGCTGTGTGGTTCTTTGAAGTGATCAATCCTGTTCGTCCTACAAACATTCCAGTTTCATTACAAAATGAATTAGTTGACTATTCCAGACGAAGATGCAATTAATTACATAGTTTAATTTAAAGCAACAAATTTCCTGACACTATTTATTACATGTCTCTCTCTTTGACTGCATATGCAATATGCTCGATTTCGGCCAATAGTTGATCACACACCACACCCAGTGTTGTCAAACTATTTGTTCTTTTGCATTTTGATGTTTCTGGGCTTCTCCTAGTAGTGACAAATTCTGTCCAATCTTGCGCACTGACAATTGATGTGAGTGTTCGTTCCTCCTTGACAGTGAAAGTTGCCACTGTCATGAACAGCAACGCCAGGTTTGCATGGTATGTTCTGGCATTGGCAGCCTTCTTGACAAGAACCTTAAGCTCTGCCTCACTCCTATTTATGTTAGGAGTGAGGTGCACATGTGTTGTCATGATAATTTGAGTCAACAGGGAAGATATTGACCGTGTAACAAGTGTGCACGATGAATTGGTCAACATTTTTCCCCTGAAAATGTCCCTTCAAGCACGATTTTGAATGACTTGCAGTGGTCAGACACCCATCGACCAATATCCCGTTGGAAAGCTCGTGAAAAGACGAATCCGTAACATTTTGCACAAATCCCGCTGCAAGGGCTGTGGGAAAAGTTACATGCAATTTACAAAAATTGACGAGAATCGTGTATTTTTTTGTTACAAAACGGGGTGCGTCAGTACTACAATTAAACTGGTAATGTCTTCCTGACATGTCGCGGCGACATTCCGAGACATGTCTTCAGTGTTGCAAAATGTTGCAACATGACATGTCTTTGGTACCCCCCAGCCGACATGTTGTGTCGCGACATTCCTAACATAGGTTATCTGGGCTGTTGCAAATTCGAAAAAGACTACTTGCGCGACTCTAGAGAAATTTATTATGAGGCGGATCTATACCATACTCATCAACAGGCTGTTCAGCGATCACTCCCACGCTCTGCTATTTATGCGTAGCGATGAACTCCCATGTTATAAGGGCTGTTGCAAATTCAAATGAGACTCATTGCATGCGACTCCTCCTCATCCTCGGAATAAAACTTGGGCAATATTTCTCTTTCTTGCAAGACTGTTGGGATAGGTACTTGACCTCACCCTACTTTAAAACTCTATTCATTCCACAGCAAAACCTATGTCCATCTTGGAACCTGGCACAACTCTACCTAGGTAGCTGCCACCTTGTCATAATCGACCAAAATGACGTCAGAAGTGGTACTCGTGCACGTTTGCTTTATTAAATCGGAAAGCACGTGATGTAAGTACTACAACAGTCGTGCCAGTGCGTGCCGCGCTAGGTTATGGGAAAGCACTTACTACAAAAGTCATGCCCGTGCGTGCGCCACTGTTATAACTTTTCCTTTGTTCGGGCTCCCGCCGCTGCTAAAAAATCTTGCAGCGGCTGCTAGTAATTCCTGTTATCGTACGATACCATAAGGTACCGTATAATACAGGTAAAAGGGTAACTATCCATTATTTTTTTAAATAATATGCCTGGTAACTTACCTAACATACCGTCTAGGTAAATAACATATATCCTGTAAATTAGTATTGCATAATGTCATGAATCCAACATAAGCAAGAACTGTCCAACTTTGTTGTCTCTTTTTTATGTACATTTTACAGTATATGGTGTTCTAGCCATCAACAATGGTATGATGCCACAGTACAATGCACACTAACGAATATGTGATACCACCAGCCTCATCTACACAACACAAAGAGTGTTTTGAAGTACTTATGTATGCAGAGATTGTTGCCAATATGGCATACTTCTACACAATGGCAACTACGGAAAGAAACTTTTGTCATATTTATATATATATATATATATATATATATATATATATATATATATATATATATATATATATATATATATAGCAGCAGATATAGAGGCTGAAGCATAGATTAGATTAAATGATTGAACCAAAAACCTCCAACAAAACACAACGATGACTTCTACAAAGTTGTTTGAGACAGAGAATCTTTTTGCTATAACATCAGTTGGACTCTATCGACAAATTCATATCCCAACCATTTTCAAAAGAGTGAATTAAGTTCTCTTTACTCATTATATGGTATTTTTCTTATGTAACAAAAAAGAGTCAGTTATTTCAGTCTGCCTCCACATATACCATCCTGTGAATTTGGACTCCTAAGACTTTGATGGATAATGAATTGTTAGGGCAAAATTTCTGAGAGGGAGCATGAGAGACAGCTCCATATCCAAGGAAGGCAGCACACACATTAATTACCCAATACTAAAACATTGAGGTAATGACAACAAATACCAAGGCCTATGAATATGGGTACATAATATACATTTTAGGTGACAGGTATCAGTCGATAAGACACTGCAATATCTAAAAGGTAGAGCGTGTTAGTACTACTTGCTACTAGACAATGTAATGAAAGAAATTTGGCTGTAATTTTATAGCATATTAGAAAACAAGGGCCATGCAGTGACTGACAAAGCATTCGTGACAATATACTTACACAACGACGACTACAACTGTTTCAAACACGAACGAAAATGCACAGTGATCAGTTTAAGCAATGAAATGAAATATCACCTACTGATGTGCAGTTCATACACAAATTTGTGTATAGTGGGATTATTTTTATAACCCCTCGAGGTAATGTAGTTTTTTTGATTGCGAAAGTATGATTGGACCTTGGAGTGAATTTTGATTGTCAGATGATCAAGAACCATATGGCTTGAACTGACACCACCACAATAAAGTCAGTGCTATGGTGTGTATTGTGTAGAATTGAAAGTGGAGAATGTTGATATCAGCTTTTCAGGGGGCTTGGCTTCAGCTGAAGAGCATCTACATAGAAACCAAGAAGTACGGTATGAACATGTCATGTAAATGAAAACTATCATTTTCTTCATAGTCATAGTGCAGTATTTACTTGTGTTTGAAATGAACACAAGCTAATGGCATCATCATAGAAAAAGAAGGAATATGTTACACAGCAACACAGCAATCAATTCATTCATGTGAATAATGTACCTTGGAAGATGGTTGCAAGGTGGGATATGATGGGGAGGAAGTTGCTGTGTTATCAATTGAGGATGTATTTTGTGGTGTAGAGTATTTTTTGCTCATGTGTTCCATGTGCGTGAGACTGAGCATAGGATGGGTGGTAGGAGGGGGGGCAGTCTCAGAAATAATACAGAAATAACAAACAGATTATTTCTTATTTTTTGGACATGTATTTTTTTGAGCTAAGTACTAGTAGTATTGCTAGACCTTGTCCAAGTAGCGATTTGTGGAGTGGAAATCGATGAAAAAGAAAGGTATAATATCTTTAAATAATTGTTAATACAAGCGAAGTTAGACCTTCTTTGCGAAAACCATATGTTACGATATATATCTGAATTTGCGAACAGAAATAAAGGTAAATCCATCATAAAAACGTTTTATGATATTGTCGGGCGTATATAAACATCATATTTCCCTATCACACTTAATTCCAGCATAGGGCTTTACCGCCCATCATTTACCTGGATTCCATCGCGATAGTAAGGGTATTACCATATGACGTACTACTTGCTTGTGGGTTGGTTCCAAAGGTAGCTTGCCCTTTGTTTCATGCATCTTCCTGAATGAAATGAGTAGGGGATAATAAGTGTTTGAAGCCATGTTTATCATGTCACATGGATCTTTCCCAGTGATCTTGACCTTCATAAAAAATGAAATGCTTTTATACTTCTGAAAGTTCTTCTATGAGGTGTCGGTTGCAACACTACTGGTTAGTCCCATCTTATTAGGAAGCATGTGATGACAATCATCTTTGCCTCAACTATCATCCTTGCCTCAAGTATCTCTTCTGAATGATTGCAGCATGTGTCATGTTTCTTGCTGTGCCATTTCAGGATCTCACTTGTATCCCACACTGCTGGGTCTTAAAGACAAAATAAAACACTTCATTTTGAAGGGTGAGAGCAATGCCCGTATGACCAAACATTTTACAAAATCGAGATTGTCACCTTCTTGATTGCCTTTTTGTAGCAAGTTTAGTAGACTTGCAAGAAGGCAATCATTGAGAAACTTTTCGTTTGCAAACATAAGGTCAAAAGCTTGGACTGATGAAAGACCGGTCTGAATGATGGACTAGAACTTGATAACCAACGTAACAGTAGCTGGTTCTTCATGAACAATTGCAGCAGAAACAATATTGATAATCATGACATTTATGAAAGGGATGATATAACTGCACACTAATTGATTGCATTACATAATAAAGTCTTATTATTTGAGATTTATGATGAAAGGCTGAGCTTGCCACATTGAACCACAGGATATGACAAGATGGTTCTTGTTTCTTCTTTTCATCCTCCAAATCAATACTTCCTCAACTCTGAATTCACTGTCACTGTGTATGTTTCTGTAATTTGAAACTGAAAGGTGAGTGATGCTGGTTACTGGTGGGAAGAAGGCAGCATACCATATAATACAGTAAGTAGGCTAGATACCAATATTTGAGACTGCAAAAAAGTACAATAGTAGCACTCCTGCTCTGTCGGTCATCCGTTTGACTAACACAAATGACATCACAGGTGGAGTAATTTTTTCACAACCTTATAGCAATCAAGCGATCTTTTTCATAGCATTCTAATGGTGATCTTATTTTGTTTGTTTGAACTGTCTCTCACAAGTTATTGTCAGTTGAACGTGAAGGATTGGAGCAATTCGATTTGTTCATCCCTTTAAAAAATGTTATGATTCTATGTAATTTCACTAAAATTACTTTATTTGTTCCAAAAATTGTTTTGTAATTTAAACAAAATCAGCTCTTTGGAATCCACCATCTAGCTGACTGGGAATCATAATACCACAAGAATACCTAGCAATCCCAAAATATTGAACCATTTTATTTTAGTGCTGTGTTAAAAATGCTAGCTTTGGATTGAGTATAAGTAAAATTCAAATGTGTCTTTTGACATTCATGTTATGGTCACCTCAATTTTACTGTGGGTTGGAACGAAGGAGGTAGGGAGGTAAGGAAACATCCACTCGACACTCTTCCGCTTCCAGGATGGCATTGTGAATGTAAGCCCCCCTAGGTAGGTTCCATGCATTGTTTTACATTGCCTGCCTACATCATAGCAGAAGCTATGTCAAACAGACACCAAACACTATAGAATTGAGCTGAAATAGAACACCACATCTGCCATCAATAGAAAAATTACCCAATCTGAAACCTATGCCAATACTGATATGAGGCTTACATTTCAAACAAATTTCATTTTCTTCTGTAAACTTCAGCCCAATTTCATCTCATCATTACATTATTTTGGAATTCATTTTGAGAAATTCATCACATCATATTTTGTTGAAACATTTATTGTGGTTTTTTGATAATTTTGAACTCCAAGTACAACTTCCCAGAACACCTGTTTTTGGCAAAAAATGGAGCCAAGCTAAACCAAGCGGACATTTTATTTCTAAGAAGTGAGAAAACACTCCTTTTCAGCTGCTAAGCATGCCTGAGGGAGCCCATGTCACACGGGAATGAACCAAGTGTTGCACCTGGGTACTCAGATACATGCAACAAGTAAAAAAGTGCACCCAGGTGCACCAAGACACACCTGAGTCTGCCAAAGTACACCTGTAAGATGAAGGATTTGTGTAGTCTAGCATATTTTCCCCACACTAGGCACAGAAAGTCGCCCTACCATGTTACAAGAAAAGATCTCCAATGTAGTGTTTATTAGATTTTGAGAAAGTTGGCCCACTGTTGTGAGACAAACACAACCAAAAGAAATGGTTGCCAATGTTTTGGCAAACCTAGGTGCCCCAAAGCAAACTCCGGTGTGCAGCAGCCAAGTGCATACAAAGGCCCCAGAGGGTATTCAGTACACCAGTGTACACAGGTGCACATATTATTGAGTGCATCCAAGTCATGCTAAAGTGAACCTGAGCAAGCATGAGTCAGAGAACAGGGCTAATTTCAACATTACCCTTATCCCCCCATCGAGTGACTTAAAGTAACCCTGAGTTGGTCATTTTCCAGGATGTTGCTCAGACAAGCTATGGCGCTTCTACAGAAATACTTCTGATGAATTCTAAATAAAGACTGATTTCAGGGTGACACCTTAGAAATTCTTAACATTGGTTTTCACTGTTTGCAAAGCTCATTTAAAATACCATATTGTGAATCAGAAAAAGCATCATCACAGAATTCACAACTGTCCCAGTGTGTAAAATATGTGCATTTTTGCTGACAAGTGGTGACACAGCTCTATAATCTGATACATGACAATACGGCTTAATTGAAACTTTAGGGGTGCACACCATACCAGATTTGACAATGATTTTTCCAATGTCATCAAAAATTACCATTCTAATTTATCAAGACTTTTCAAAATCTTAGTTGTCCTGGAAACTGGGCGGCTTTCTCTTCTTTTCCTTCTCCTTCTCCTTCTCCTTCAGTGAGGCATTTGTTCACCCTTGACTTTAACAGGTACTTCAATGATGTATATGTGTGTAATTACTTGTAAATAATCATTATTTTGGTTTGACATACAGGGGTAGTTTAAAATGTTTTGATGTTTGCTTACCTTTCAAGTAGTATCTTATCTCCAAAATGGGTACAAGGCGTACAAGCCCACTAACCAAGCCAGGACAAGCCACCCTACTTTTAAAACTTTCAACAATTTTCCTTATTTCTAGCTTGCTGCAAAAAATCTTGCAGCAGCTTCTACCAAATATTTCGGTGTATAAGATCCACCACATGACAGAAGATACATTAAAACATGTCTTATAATCCGAGCAAATCTAGTGGTGCCATCAAGAGAAAAGTAATGGTATCTATCTTATTTACGTTAGGGTAGCATTATTGTACCATATTTTTCCTCCCTCCATTTCACTTCTCTTGCTTTACCGTGCTGTCCACCCCTCTACCATGTGCTGAAGATGTGTGGTGACTTTCACTTACATTGTAGGTTTCTTGGCAACCATGTGGAGTCACAGGGAGCAAACCAAATTGGCTTGTTGCTGTGAGAAAGGCAAGTCTAGTGATGAAGGGTTAGGAACATCCGGGGTCATTTTAGTAGGTGAAAAATACAATTGTCAATCAAATCAGAAAATCATATCTCATAATCCGTGGGATCATGTACACCAAGATATATACTGTAGTAATTAGTATCTTATTTGGATAGGGGATACATCCCTACTCTTTTCGTTAGGTGCAATAGTTGTACCATAACTAGCTTCCTCCATCTTAACCCTTATGGTGCAATTAATTGCACCATAAGAGGACAATTCCTACATGACTCCCATAGAAATTCAATTAATGACATTTGACATTCACAGGTAAATGAGGCTTGGAAATATTACGCTTGGAACATATGCCTATCTTACAGTACATTTTCTGCGTATTGTATAGTACATTTTCTGCGGTGCAACTATTGCACCGCAGAAAAAGTGATTGATATGATTGCACCACAGAAAAGAGTAGGGATATGGCATATCACTTCATCACTTATGAAACACATCAATCAGTCAAAATGCAGGGAAATTATTATCAAACATATGATTTTTTTCATTTTAGACAGTTTTACATCCACGTTATAATCTACTACAATAAAGCAAATGTATTAGGCCCTAAAAGGTGAGGCCATTTGCCCTATAATATCTTTTCCAGCATGACAAAAGTTGTAATGTTGGATTGTACTAACTCTCATAAGAATAGAGATAAGCTACATCGCACTTTTGTTATAGGGATCATGTTTGTTGACAGTGATGTGGTATAATGCAGTGGCACTTGTTTGTGAACCAACAGTGATGTGTTTATGACCTCTGATCTTATATAATACACTACACTATAATGTATCATTGGCACCAGATATGAACCTACCCATCTACAAAATGACATTGACAACAGTACTCAATTACTGGAATAGTATACTAAAATAAGTACTGCATTATATCCACTCTGTTGATCAGCTTTTCCATAGGGTACTACACTCTCAAAACTCAATCGCAAAATCTTGTGACCCCACTGTCAAAGCTTTATATTTTTTGGTAGAAGGTACCAAGGGTTCTGTTCTAGTGTACAATTGTTTTCTTGATGTTCAAAAGTTAGTGCAAGTCACTGCCAATGTTCAAAAATTGTCCAGTTACTCTCTCGTGGAACAACATCTCAATGAGGATACTACAATTGAGGTTAGGGTGGTGTTTCAGTTTAGCTCACCATTTTATTTCATTGCCACATCCCTGCTGCTTTAAACAATCTTTATGTTCTAGAATGAGCTGGGCATAATGGAAACAATTGTGCAGGTCATAAATTTTCCCGGTCTTTTTGGAATTATTTATAAATTTCAAGGACTCACTCTTCTTCAGTTCATCATGCAAAATGTTTTCTCAAATAATAGTTCCTTTTCATAAAAGACGACTCTTAAGTTTAAGCAAAATCCCTACACTTACCTTGTTCTAGAATGCGTATTCCTGAGGAATGGACAAATTATAAAGACTCAGTTCACTTGATGTCATACATCTTCATTGTGAACCGATGCTGCTATGATCTAGTATAATGATATCTTGCGCCTCAACTCCACTTACCATTCCCTCCACCTCAATTTGCTACATCTTTTCCATCAATAAAGCAAGCAAATTGTCTTTTGGAGTCAAAACTCTTTCCCAAATATCATTTCTAAAAATCTTCTCCACCATGATAAGCTTAGTTTTCCTACCTTTCTTGCAATGCTTTTGATTCCAGTTGGCTTGGCTGAAACTACATGCATTCAGGGACAACCTCCTCTAGCCACACAAAAGCTCAAGAAGACTGTGTTTAATCCCAACCCCAATGCTGATCTTGGACACAGACAAGTATTTGGCAATGGCACACCAAAAATGTGTCGGAAAATAATAGTTCCTGGTTTCTTGTTACAAAGATCTATTCACAATACCAAGATGACTGTTAAGCTTAAACAAAACGCTACTCTAACCTGAATCTACAATGTTTATTATTTAGGAATGGTAAATTGTAAACACCCAGCTCACATCAAAATATTTGTCAGTGTGGCACAGGGTGACATCTATCATCATAATGAACCAAGACTACAATGATGGAGTATGATGGCACCATGCTTGAACCATCTTTTACTGTTCTCATGTGTTCACTTTGCCTTTGTTCCCATTGATAAACGCAAATTGCCTTTCAGAGGTAAAATTCTTTCCAAATTAGCCTTTCCACTAATTCTGATCCACCACAAAGATTAATTTTGGCAATTTTCTCATAGTACTTTTGGTTCCAATAGGTTTGCTTGAACATAGATGCATTTATCATGAGACATTTGGCAAATCTAAGCAGGAACATCTCCACCAGTCACACAAAAGATGAAATAAACCATTGTAATCCCAATACCACAGTTGGAAAGACACAAGAACCTGACAATGCCAACTTTGTATTTGACCTTGTAGGATCCACCCCATCATCCCAGACTCCAGCAGGTATGATAAAATCTTGAGGAGTGGCCTCATTGCCTGCACTAGCTTTGGAAGGAGTATCCTACTCTTTATTCAACATCCAGCACTTTGGTATAAACCTTATGCATGTGTACCACATGTCACTTAATCATTAATAGTCATAAAAGGTCTCAAACTTCAAACTGGATTTGCAGAAGAGAATGGAGGATGTGTGAACATGAATGATATCTTGGAAGACATGACGACCTTCTTCCCCCCAAGATCTATACACTATGAACAAAACTTGCGTTACAAACCAGCCCAATTTTATATTGCACTGAGGGTCCTTAAGTTAAACACCACTTAGGGCTCAATAGGGGAAAGATAATGATATTGTGTATCAACTGATCAATGACCCACTGCAGGGCCCAGTAGAGAGACGTAGGCAATATTTTATGCAATGTGGTTTATGAAATAGACTTTGTGATAGTTAATTGTAGAGGGTATTGTTTGACTGTGGTTTGTACATTGTTGTGCATGCATATGACCTCATATGACTTGCCTTGTGGTGTTTTTGTTGTTGTATGGCAGTTCGGGGGGACGTCGTATGTAGAAAGTATACCGTACCACCCCGTAACAAGCACTATTAGCGCCCCCTTCTGCCATCCATCTTCTCATCTGTCATGTGGCGATACGTATTGTACAATGAGGTGACGGTGACAAGAGCCTATACCTTTCGTAACATCCTCTCCACACAATACACAATATATCCTCCCCCCGAATCACCACCATGCTGCTGCTCCGTCGCGGCCACCATTCCCTCCAACAACGAGCATCCACCTCGCTCCGTCGCACGCCTCCCACCCTACGATCCACACGATGCTGGTCTGCCCTCTCCCCACCGTTGTCCACACAACATCATGACAGTGTCACCGCCAAGCCACGAGGCAACAACACCATCCACGCCAACCTCCCCAAACGACACTTTGGCATTTCCCGCCATCCCGATCCCCTCGCGCCACCGGTCGATCTCAACACCGTCAAACCCGACGACGATGACGACGACGTTGATGACGTCGCCGTCGACGATCTATTGGAGGGAAACAGCAAGAAACAGGTCATCACCGCCGACGAATTGGAATATGCCACCTTGGAGGAGGCGGCACGAAAATGGGCCAATGCCAATCAGGACGACGACGACGACGGCGATGATTTGGATTTGACTGATGTTTTCTCCGCCAAAAAATCCTCAAAGACACAAGAGGAGGACGATGCGGCGCTTGCATTGTTTACGAGACGGAAACGAATGCCCTCGGCCGCCGAAATGGAATATAGGGAGAAGCAAGCGGAGATTCAAAGGGAGTTGGATTCGAGGACGGGAAGATTGTGGGAGGATCGATGGGTGATTACGGATGAAGAGTGGATGAGTACGGATACTTGGGAGGATATTGAGGAGTGGAGTATGAATATGGTTACGAGGAAGAGTTTGGAGAGTGTTCGGGTTTGGGATGGTTAGTTTTGTGATTGTCTTGATTAGCTTTTTTTTATTGTTACTGTTTCTTTTGTTGATTGCGAATGATATGCGGCATGTCTTCCCTGACTGGGTTCTCTTTGTCTCATTGTCATGTATTGCAATGGCCCATGCCCTTTTTGCAATCATGAACATTGATTCAACGCTATCCATACTGTCACATACATTCAATCAAATACACGTGCTCTCACTTTCAAACCTCGCCGCGTCTTATCTGTCAAACCACCTTAACATAAAAACTCGTCCATCCGTCACGATCCCACCATGAACAACTTAACAGCCGGAGTACCCACCCTCGAACAACTCTCCAATCTCCCCCTACCCCCCTCTCTTCCCCCCCACCCCGGATACGGCACACCCGCCATCCACGCCGCGGCACGTAAAAAACACCTCTCCAAACGTCTACGCACGGCCATTCAACTTGCCATTGCCGATGATTTAAAGCGCATATTGGCGTTGTCGTCGTGGGAGGAAAAGCAGGAGGGGGTGGATGGATTGTTTGAGGTCATCGAGGAGAGGGTGAGGGACAAGGAACCAATTTTGGCCAAGTTGCCCGATTTTAGTGAGCGGGTCGAAGATGGTTTGGAGCAAGTTTTGAGGATGGTTCGTGGGCGTGTTCGGGGGGTGACGAAGGGGAGTGCTGTTTCTGCCGCCGAGGAGTCGGATGTTGCAGACGAGAAAGAGAAGGTTCCTTCTTCGGAGCAGGGTGAAGTTACGAAAGAGAATTTAGAGTATGCGATTGATGTCATGGATGTCAACAAGGAAGCGCCGGTGCCCGTGTTTATGGATCTTCTTAAAGTTGCCAAGTTGCAACAATCTACACCTTCTACCGATGATGATTCCGCACGTAAAGATTTGCAAAGCAAAATGTCCCTCTCTGAATTCTTCACCGGATCCAACGAAGCAGGCGTACCAAACTTAATTTACCCCCTCAACGTTCACCATAATGAGGGCACCGGTCGTATGGTCGAGGAATGGGAGTTGGCCGCCAATAAGGAAACGAAACGTATCATGATGAGAGATGGGATGAAGGAGATTGCTCGACGGGTTGTCGAGGTGGCGAATTGTTGTGGTGGCGAGGTGGACGATGCGAAGAAGGGGGCCGCTAGAGTGTTTGTTACTGGAAAACGGGGTGTGGGAAAGGTGAGAAAATGCTGTGAAATGATGACGTCATGTTGTGTCAACAAGCTCTTCGACAACAACTCATGCCTGTTAATACTTGTTTCCATTAACACACGCGTCATGTTGCATCATTGTTCAGACTGCCACACTTGCCGGTCTTGTTGCCTCCGCCCGAGTATCGGGACACATTGTCGCCTACCTCCCGGATGGAGATCGACTCCGAAAGCATGGTTTCTACATCGAGCCATGCCCCCATCGTAAGGGTTTGTATAACTTGCCGGAAATCGCCAAGGAATTTTGCGAGCAGCTGCTGACGAGTCATGGGAGTGATCTCCGTGAGATTCGTGTTGCGAAAGAAGATATGAACGAATTCCTTTCGGAAGAGCAAATCACTAGATTGTTTTCGAGAGCAAAGACTGACAGCGCCGATCAAGAAGAGTCGGGTACTTCAGCGGATGAGTTATCTTTGGATAAAGTATTGGATGTTGGCATGGGCAGCACCTCTCTCTCCTCCGGCTGCTACGGCACTGTCATCTCCGCATTGATGAATCAAACTCAAAAGCCGTTTACGGTTGTGATGGATGAATTTAATTGTTACTATGACCACGGTCATTACTTTCACATGGATTACGATGAAAATGTGCGCAAGGCCATTCCAATCAATAAAATCACTGTATTCAAACCGTTCCTCGATGCCATGGGACTCTATCCAGCTGTTGCTGGGAACGAAATTACACAAGCCGCTTCCTTGAACGAATCTACTGCCATGATGAAGTGGGGTTCAATGATTGTCGGCATGTCTGAGTCCAGAGCAGTACGCCAGGCGTTCACTCAGGCACTCACGGAATCGGCGAGTGCACAGTCACAAAACGAGGAGAATCCTGTTCATGTGGTAGACTTGCAAAGGTTTAGTGACGTGGAAGTTCAACACATACTTTATAACTTTGAGATTACTGGCATTGGACGATTAAGATTTGACAGGGGCTATACAACCTTGAATCCGGAGGAAGTTGAATACTTGAGGATGGTGTCTGGAGGGATTGGGCAGCCACTCTTGGATGCATGTATGCTTCCTTGAGTTCTCCCTGTTTTTTAGTTATGCTAAGTAACAGTTATGCCTTAAGCTAGAGTTAAGATGAATGGTGCGAGTAGAAAGACTCTTCACCATAAACATTATCAAATCCCATGTCGCCTCACTGGATTTTCGGAACCATGACATTGCTAATATCTAGGTTCCTCATTATCATGAATACACCAGCCGACAAGACAAAGAGAAAAATGCCAGCAACAGTCCGGTAGTGCACCCAGCTATAACTTCGGCGCTTAGCAGAAACGACAGCTTCCTTATTCGTGCTTTGTTTCCCGTATAAACATGGGGCAGTTTGTGTCTCGAAGGAGCCCCCATTCTGCTGCAGTTGTTCAAGGATTTGTAATGTCTGCGGATCAAACAGATCAACTCCCATCGACTTTGCATCCTGTATCATTTTATTTGTTGGCTTTCGAAAGTTAACATTGTTCAAGTTAAGAGTTTTGCCTCGTCGGCGCATTTCAGCATCGAGACTTTTCTCTATGTTTTCCTTCTCCGCTTTCATACCCCTCTCCTCGTAATGTTGTAACAATTGGCGACCAAGAATCAAGTCCATTTCTTTTGCGGCACTCTCGTCTTTCTCTTTGCACTTGATGAGTGATCCCTTTGCTTCGAGAAGTTCGTGTGCATCATAAATTTCTCCTCTTGTGAATAAGCCGTCGAAAGTCTTTTTATCTCTGGACCGTTGGTACTTTGCTTCGATGCTTGTTGCTCGCAGCAACTTCCTTTATTCCAGTTGTAGTTGAATTTGTGATGAGATAAGAACTAGAAGAATCGACTACACCACAAGAAGTCAGACGTACCTTGCTTCCCTGTTTTGTGGGTTGATTTGAAGAGCCATCTCTAGATCCCGAACAGCAGCCTCTTGTTCCACTGCACCAGAACTGAGTGGAGCAAGGCGAGACCGTGCCCGTAGAAAAAATGATTTGTCACATTTGCTATCGACTAACAGTGCATAGTCGCAGGCTTTGACAGAAATATTATATTTCTTCATGCTATGGCACACTATTGCGATGTTATTATAGCAATTGGTAAGGAACAAATTGAGCTCTTGCGTTTCAGCCTCGTCCGTGCACTCGTACTGAATCTCTTTGATAAATTTATCTTTGATTCCCTGTGTGAACATCATGATGAATTGTATCATTGGTCAATTACATAGCGAAAACTCTACGTGGAAGTGGAGGTAAAGGTTGATCTCACGCGTACGACTCACTTCAGTCTTCCATGATGGATTGGTGTTCTCTAAGAAGCGAAACACCGCGAGGGCATTTTCATACTTGGACAGAGCATCGCAAAGACGCCCTTCTCGATAGGCAGAGTTGCCTTCATCCTTCATTCGCTTCGCTGCTCCGATGCGATCATTGAATTCTGACAACGACCTTGCTTCAATGACATCGTCATTCGGAAAGATGGAGTTTTGGCAAAAGACTGGCATAGTGTCATAGTGACGACGATGCCTACTCAAATCGAAGCTTTTGAGCTTCACGGCTCTGTCCATGAGGACCGAAAATGGTGTGCCATCGACGTCGATTTTGTCCATCTTCTGCAATGTTGAGTGTTGAGAGGACCTCTTTTGCGTGCACTAATGAATTTTATCGAACTTAATCACAAAAATCAAAGTTCTTTTAATTTTGAAATATTTACTGGAACCATGCGATGCATAATTTTCCCGTTGAATTAATAAGCTGCGTCAGGCTGGTTAGCTTGACGCAGTTTATGTCATTGGGAGTGTACTCAAAACGTGAGTTCATTAGGTGGCAAAATGTCGAAACTTATCCTCAGAATAGCCATCCACCATCCACTTGAAATCAAAATGGCTAGGGTAACCTTAGGGTAACAACTGGTAACAACCATATCCTTTGATGTTTGATGTGTAGATGTATTTAGGTATTTAGGATACCAAATTTGCAAACCAAATTTTGCAGAGGAATGGAACTTCACACCGCGCCAATGACAGGAGCAAACCTTTCATGCAGACAATCTTGTCCATTTAAGGATGCCAGAAACATTTGCACTTCAAGCAATACACCTGTTGTGTCTAGCAACGTTGATGGTATTTACTGGTATTATAATGAGTTGTGTGTGGTCCAGGTGGACTAATGTATGTTGGATCCCAGTTGAGCACCGTCCCAGTTCAAGAACTGGGCAAAAAAATTACCATACATCTTGGTTCATAAGACCCCATGGATTATAAGATATATTTCCCCGATTCTCATGACATTGGGGTCCACTATTTGGAGCACTTTACTATTCATCAACGTATATAATTATGTTGCCTTGTTCTTTAAATGGTATTTCTTCTTTTGCCTGTTGCATTTTCATTTTGCCACATTGCACAGAATATTACGCAGGTGTTTTATGATATATTGCTAGTTCACTTCAATTTCTGCCACCCACCGTTACCCTTTTTCATTGCACAGCAGTCAAATCACCCCGTCAATTGCACTGCAGCTGACAAATCACCACAACGATCGCACTTAAAACACCATTCTCATCATACATCGCGATCCATTTCTGCCTCCCTGTACGTCGACTGTCAGTTGAATGCACTGCTGAGCGACCACATTATTTGTACTGCTGATCTTCTTCCCCCTTTTTTCAAAGCACAGCTGCCAACTTGCTACAACGTGTGGCTGCCACATCTCAACATCGATTGCACTGAATGGCCACTTTCATCGCGCAGCTTTTGAATCACCACGCTGATTGCACAACATCTCCATAATTATTGTACAACACATCTCTCCGCCATACACTTCCTCCCCACATAGCTTGATTCAACCTTTGCTTCCAACAATCATGCCACCTAAAGCCCCTCCCACAGCAAGAACATCTCATCTACTAGCAGACCGTCGGCTAGCAGCCCTCCAGCCTAATGAAGGCCCTGTGACCGCCACTGGTAACAGTCATACTTCAAGTCATGGTGAGTGCCCATAGTGTTTGCCAAGCACACCATCTTGCATATTATCACCACAAAGATGGCCATGAATGTTTGCCACATGTGTTTGATTGTCACCTCTGTCATGTGGTTCTGGCCAAACCAGAACTGTTCGTTATAGGGAGTTGTCCAACCCAAATTTCACTGCATATCTTATAGGGGGGGCGGAACCTACTCTATGTTGCACTCCATACGGTGACTCGTCTCCTTGTATGCTGTACTGGGCAACCACCGTCGTTCTACATACGGAGTTGGTTTGCTCATCTGACAGTGCATAGCATGCAGAACCATCTGTCCAATACGACATCATTCATCCTACGGTGTCTCTACTTGCCGCGCATCATACAGTGTGGTGCATCCCCCATTTTGATAAGGCAGAACTCCCAAGACATCTTTGTACCTGATCCTGTTCCACACCTGTTGTCCTGTAACCCAAGACCATACAGTGTACACATCCAAAACCTTTTGCTGCATTGCATTTGGAGTCGTATGTATTTCTTGGATTTCCAAGAGCACTGTCTTATTTTTTATTCATTTATGCCATCCAACAACAAGGCCCCCCACCAAAAAAACAAGGTTGCCTCCAAACTGAAAACCAATCCAGCCCTCCAAAGAATTCCAAGGTTTCTTCCAAATAGCAGAAGGTTGCCTCCCAAAAAAGTTCAATAATGAAACTCCATCAAACCTTCCAAAGCAATCCAAGGTTGCTTCGAGACAGCAGTCCACTACCAAAACCATTCCCAACAAGGGACCCAATGTAGCCTGCACAACTGAAACCCAATCCATCTCTACAAAGAATGCAAAGGTTGCTTCCAAAAAACAGAATGTTGCTTCCAAAAAGCAGAAAGTTGCTTCCAAAAACCAGAAGGTTACTTCCAAAAAGCAGTCCAATACAAAAGCCCTTACTAACAAGGAACATGAGAGGGGGGAAGAGATCCCTCATGTACCTGCACCCAAAGTGGTTGAAGAACAAAACAACGCTGTGGAAGATGGTGATGACACTGCTAATAAAGGGTTGTTCCCAAGCAAATACCTCAAGCAAATAAGGAACAGACAGAGGACACACAAGAAGAAACAGAGGAGGAGAATTAAGAGACCAAGGTGGATGACCACAACAGCGAATATTCTGATGACCCTGCAGAAGAGTTCTCTGACTTTGAATGGGATCATGAATACAATGACTTGGACAGCATTCAATGCCACAATGACAAAGAAATTTGCAGTCGCATCCTGTGTTTGTGTGAGTTTATTTCATTGTTGTATTCTTTCTTTTTTATTTGATTTGAAATTCACAGTTTCCAATTTTTCTCTAAAATACATAGCTGGACTTCCACACTATTGATGAGAGCTTCTTTTGATATTGCTTGCTGTCTCAGCTATGGATTCAATCAAGGCCTTTTGCCATGTTTCACCAAACACAATTGCAAGGTACGATCTTGCATGGAAGTTGAATGCCAAATTGTTTCTTGGGCATCCCAATCACCGAGTTGTATTGAATCAACATGATAGTGTCATGTCTGTAATATGCCGTACACTTCCTAGTCCTAAATGGGACAACAAGAAACGCTTCATTACCAAGTGCCAGGGAAAACATGACAAGTATTTCATCAGGGCCATGAGTACAGCATTTGTTCTTTGTAGCATGTCTCCAGCACCTATGGACTCTCGAAAATTGGCCACGTACAATGTGTTTATGCCAATCATAGATGAATGGTTTGAAAGGGCTGCACGATGCACTCATGCCATGTGTTTATAGAAATGGGAAATGATTGACTCATCTTTGGCAAACTGAACACGACAAACTTGATCATAAGGACATCGTTTTTAAACAATGTACTTATGTTCATTATGTTAGGGTTCTCAGTGAATTGAAAGCAAAGTGTGGTGCTAATGGTGTTGTTGTTGTTAGTTGGCCGGTGCTTCGTGGAGGTAAAAAGCCTCACATGTTCCTTCCTCATTTTTTGCTCATGAAGGAATTTGTTCACATGACACCTCAGTTATCAGATTGTGCCAGTTGTCTTTTGGTATATGTTGAAGATGACATGAACAGTGTTTTCAATGACTATCCGCAGGAAATTACCACTGTCTGTCAGATAATTGAGGCTGCAGCAGAAAACCAATGGAGAACATATGCCATCTGAGTGTGATGGGCTTTTTGTGATGTTGGCAGGGCAAACAAGATGGAATAAGATGTAGACCAATGGAAAGGAGTAGTTAGCCCATAGAATAACAGGGAGTGAGGAATGCCCGAATGAATGAGCCATACATCCAGCAAGCACACAAATTGCAACACACACAAGACAAGATATAACCTACAATTGACAGATGAGAAGAAATTATACTGTGGTGATACAAATACGAAAAAAAGAAATCAATAGACACATCGTTGATGAGCTGCAGCAATGGCGAGAGTGCTGACAAAAATTGCCATGGTTGGCTAATTATTTCTTTCCTCCTTTCTGGGATTGTGGTGGTTACAATGAGAAATAAAATTGGACAATATGGTCTGTCTGACATAAGGGACACTGACAAATGGCAAATGTGACTAACGGAAACTGACAGCATTTTGGACGGAAATAGGATGCCATTTGTTACAATGATTGACGCCAATCCAAGAGTCACAAAAATCGCAACCGCATGATATACGGTTTGGAAAGCGCTCCAAATTGTGGACCCCAGGGCGTTCTAAAACCATTAGTGATTGATTCTCCTACTCAACAGTGACATGCCAGTATGCACAAGTCCCTATAAATCCGGTTGGTTGCCAAGTCGATTTGTCCGAAAACTCACCACCCTTTACTTCACACACAACGCACATGGGGAAGTGGAGGTGCATCGGGACAAAGTCGAAGAGAAATTGGCGCAACATTAAGTACCAACACGTACTTTTGTAAAAGGTTGGATACTTATATTTTTCCCGTGTTAGCATCTCTAACTTTTGGATTATAAGATAAATTTAAATGTATCTTTTGACATTTTCTGGCTCTTATGAACCAAGATTAATGGTAGTACAGTTCTAGAACTGAACTTTTTTCTCCCCGTTGGGTCACTGTGCCTTGAAATGATGTGCTGGTGCCCTGACGGGTATCAATTCTGATCAAGGTAGGGACAATTATTACGTCAAATTTTCAGAGGTAAATTATTAGGTGATTAGTGCAATCCCCATTTGAGCACTATCACAACTACATACAATAGTAGTGCCAAAATGGGGACAATTTGATTGCCCCCTTAGGGCAACAGTGCCCTAATGGAACTAATTGATCGTCCCAATTAAGGCACTGGTGCCCCAATAGGACTGGTGCCACGATTGGGATTTGAGCCTTAGTCCCTGTTCTAGCACTGGATGCCCAGTTCTAGAACTGGACTTTGATCATCGGCCCACTTCTAGAACTGGGGGTCCATGTCTAGAACTGGCCACCCAATTAAGGCATGGTGCCCCAACAAAGAGAAAAATGACAAGTTCTAGAGTTGGATGAATTTTTCCACCCAGTTCTAAAACTGGGATGGTGATCAAATGGGATCCAACATGTACATACTTACCTATTTATGTACTAGGTTTTTCCGGAAGATTCTCCACTTTCCCAGAACATCATCCAAAGACTTCTATTTTCGTTTACATCAACAAAATGGGAGCTCTTAGAACCAGTTAGGACTCCATTATACTCTTCTATGGAAGGACATGGAATTCCTGCACAAACTATCTACATTATGCATCATTTACGTTTTGCTATTATTCAGCTCAAATTTTAACAACAACTTGGTTCTATGTTGCCTACAATCAATTTACCTACTGTCTACTCTAAGGGAGGCCCTAACTAGCCAGTCAATCCACCCAGACTCTTGAGAAATGTAACACTTATGTATTACAAAGTAACCACTTTCATTGCATTTACAATCTCCAATTTCTGTGCACAGAAGTTAAAATCTCCTGTCAAATCATAACAAAAGGAGTGGGATTTAAAAGAACATGGGAATACAGATTGCTCAGCTCCCACTCTCACAGAAAAGCCCCTGCAGCACAATAATAACTTCTATGATGATTGCGACACAGCTCATGATAAACTTCTAGCATAATTTTTACCCCATGGTGTGGCAATGGTAAGTTCCATGTGGAAGTTATACTATTCTAATATATGTGAGTAGCCATAAAAGTGAGAAGCATTCATGAAATTCTATGTGTGATATATTGTAAGGTTTCGTTATCTGGGTGACTGGCAAGAATGACAATATATAGGCGATTAGTTTGCAGTAATAGTTGGAGACTTTGAAGTTGGAATGTATTCAATTGCAAGTCTGTTGTGGTGGATGGTTTGATGAATTTGTAAAGTGGCAAAAGGGTATATATGGTTGAATTATTAGTTGGAAGATATCCTAATGTCAGTGAGTGGCCAGAAAAGCGAGAACCATCTGAGAATTTCTAAGTGTGACACATTCTAAAGCTGTCTGTATCTCGGTGATCTGCCATGTTTACGATTTAAAGGAACCATACAATTGTGTTCTTCTAGTCATGTGTGAATTTGTGATTGAGCAAGAGAGTAGGTATCTGATTAGTCAAGGAATTAAGGTCTAGTCCAAGTAGGCAAATGTTCTAGCTTATTTCCTGTTGGAGACATGACTGTTTTGATTGTCACTACTATCATTGTTGCTGTCACTGGAGTAGTCATGCTGTTTCTTGGAGTCATCAAGAGAATCATGGAAATCATCCATGTGGACAAAGAATTTCAGGTCTTGCCCTCTCTCAAAGTCACTCACAGTTTGATCTTGCATAATATGTTGCCATTCCTTAAATCAGAAAACAAACTTGAGCAGTTCAACCAAAGCAGTATACCATGAGGGAGAGTAAGCGCATTTGGGCTGTCGAACAATTGGATCATAAACAATTTGGACGAATTTGTTGTTCGCATTGGAGTTGAGGGAAAAGAGCCACTGTTATGGCGATTACATTTAAATGGCTTATTACTGAAATATATGGTAGTTGAACTTGGTCTTGTACTTGTAGGTACCATACCGTAGTTTGACCTCCACGAAACAAGTGGTACCTACCTAAAGTATGAGGATGACAAGGAGAACGGTGAGTTGTTTGGCAGACGAAGCAATAATAATTAAAACTTTTGTGGGTATGGTGCCGATCAGACGGGCAATAGTTGCATTGATTGTTCTCTAATTAATTAGCCCGACATGTTCCTAAAAACAAGTAAATAATTCCAATCCCCGGCTTTCTTTGAAAAAGTAATCCATTTTCCAAGAGTAAGCCGTTTTAAGCCACAACGGCTTACTCTTCAGAAAACGGCATACTTTTAAAATAAGCTGTTTTATGGAGAGTAAGCCGTTCAAGGCCAAAATGGATTACTCTTCAGTAAGTGGTATGCTTTTGAACTTTCTAGTGAAAACTTTATTGATTTCCATGTAATGAGGCTTAATCTTCTCAGAAAGACATACTTTCAAGACTAAGCCATTTTTATAGAGTGAGCCGTTTGGATCAATACGGCTTACTCTTGGAAAATGGCTTACTTAAAAGATTAAGCCATTTTCCAAAAGTAAGCCGTTCAGCTTAAAAACAAAAAAGCTTCAATATGGGAATCGGTACTTTCTGGGACCCTTCCATTCCCGCATGACAAGAAAAGAACCTCAACTTCCAAGCCAACTAGAGGTAGGTATGTAGGAATGATACACTCTTATGCCTGATGATACCATTTGGTACCATACAGCGTACAAGAATTCAAAAAATGCAAATAACTACTATTACCTCATGGCCCACAACTCCACACAGTTTTGGTTTTAAGAGATAAATCATGAAATCAAAGCCAAGATGCTTTAGAGGGCAAGTGAATCTGAAGAAAAAGCTAATTTCCCTTAACTCCATTGATGAAGATGGCTTCACAGTCTTGTGAATGTTGTGGCAAAAGTCAAATCCATGGTTGTGGCAAAAGTCAAATCCATGTTGAGTAGACGCCAAATTTTTTCAAGGTGATCGGTAATAGCAATAAGTTTTCATTTAACTCATGTTCAAAGTTTCAGAGTACTGTTAGTAAGTGATCCTTGTTGATGCTGGCTGGTAGAAGCAGTCCACACGCACAGCATCTCTTGGCTTTCAAGACATTGTTGAAGTCACCCAATTGAAGGTTACATACATTTTCAAGTTCAAGTACAGTATTCTCGAACTCGTCTGTGTTGACGGCATCTTGGAATTGTGGAATTTTGACAGTGTTCCAGATGTGCTATGTGCTTATGGCTTTTGGCAACCCTGTTCATGAGTTTGGAGACACTCTCAAAGGCAGCACTACTTTGTAATAACTCTGTGTTTGAGTTGTCTACCCAGAGGATGATTTCAATGACTTGATCGAGCATGTGTACAATGGAAAAAGTGACATTATTTTTGAGAAGAATAAGATTTTCTGAGGATTGCCTTACTCCTTTTTTGTACAGGTCATCCACAGGAGATAGTGGCTTAGGGATGTCGATGAGAGGTTTTCCTGCTGTATACTAGTACTGGGACCAAGAGAATTCCTTCTCTTGCTTCCATTGCTTTAATTTTGACTCTAGAATGTTTCTAGGTTTGAACCCCTGGACAAAAAAGAAAAAATGCTGATCAGAACACTGTGTGAATTTTGCAATGGTTTGTGATCGTAGATCTTAGTGAGCCTTCCATACAGGCAAATGGAGGTTCTACGTAAGGACTCATGTGCACATTGCCAAAAGCGTATTGGATCAGACCTGGAAGACGGTTTCCTGCCTTGAAAATGTTGAAGCGGTTCATGGAGAAGTATCTACTGTCAATTTTTTTGATGTAATAAAGGAGTGCTCACATGGTTGGTAGTAAAGGGGAGACTGTGAAGTCCTGTTGGTAGAGGACTTTTTGTGCATGAACCCCATCTAAAGCTTTACCCCCTGACTTTGTGATAACTTGAAAGATAGTTTCAACGACCTGGATATCATCCTTAGTACAATCTGTTTTGTAACACCATACTTGGAGAAGGTCAGGAAGTTGTGGACAAGCATCTTCAACAGATTCTGCAAGGTAGGGCTTGAGATCAAACCTTCAACAGATATCAATGAAGTCATAGTAAACGTTTTGTAGATTGAAGTCATAGCACATTGGTGTGTAAGTGCAATCTTTCTTGTTACCTTTTCATTTTTTCTTTGATGTATCCAGTGCTGTGCAGGTGTATGGTGTCTCAGAGACAGGTCTACAATGGCTAAGAGAGAGCAAAGAAGAAGTGTTGTCAGTAATATGTTTTCTGGCATGTGACCGAATTTACAATATAAAAATAACAACAATAGACCCTGTACAAATCATAATTGAAATTGAGGTCTATGGCCTAAAAACAAGTTGATACATTTGTTAATCCACACTTACTCAAGTTGTAAAATATGTCTTGGATGGAGAAGTTGAGGGCATCATTCATCATGCTACATGCAGCTGCCATGGAATTATAATGACTCTTAAACTGAAACAGCATGATATCCACAGGTTTTGTTTTCTTGGGGGTGTGGTGTTTGAGGTTGGCATGTATTGATTGGGGCTAGGTGCTGAAGATGAAGCATCTTGATGTTCATTGGGATGGTAAAAAATCGAGGCGATGAGGTTAGCTATGAAGACACATGCTTCAATGACATGAGATTCATGGAAGTTCAGATACAGTGTCTTGGTGGGTATGACATCTTTGTACCACACAGGCCCAGTGCCATGAATGAGATGGGTTTGGGTGGATGTTCATGCATTAATATAGTAGCGGAGTGATTTGGCTCTGGGGGATTGGACTTCCTTGAGGCTGGCATTTTTGAATGCTGCATTACCTGAAGACTTTGATTGTGAAATGCATTATGTTTACCCAGGATATAGTGAGCATGTTGATCTTTGGGTAGTTGTTGCTTCTTTGACCAGCAATATCACTGGTTTCTCCATATGTGTACTGGCTTGGATCCTCAACTAGACTTGCATAGGAATTCACAAGGGTGGCTGTAAGCTTTTCATAGGATTGTTGTGAGATAAGTATGTGAAGAAAATGAGAAAAGCCATTTCACAGTGGTATCTTGATGGATGCTTGACAAATTCCTGTACAGCAGGTTCATCTAATTGTTGAAGTACTTCATAAATGAGGACTCGAAAGAGGTGGCTTACCCATTATTTTAAATTTTTTTGACTGCACTTGTTCAAAGATATGTCACGAGTTCACACGGGGTGGAGATGTTTGGAGTGTGATAAAATGAGGTTGAATCAACCTTTTTTGCCAAAGTCTGAAGAAATCGTGCACATAGATCCATTGGATGATGGAAATTTGAAGCCGGTTTGCCATCTGAGATATCTGTTTGCTGAGTGTGATGCGAGCAGACATATGATATCATTGAAGGGGATCTCTTGAGATAGAGAAGTAATGTTTTAGAGTTCCACAGTTAAACATTTATGGAGGGTATAATACTTCATAGATCCTTGACCATATTGCCAAGCTCAACTTGGAAAGTGGTATCCTTCGGCCATGCTTCTCTGTCTTTTGTAATTATCCTATTTTGTGCAAAACGGCGATAGGTAAGATCTGTCTTGGAAGATATGGATCCTGTGTTGGGATCAATGAAACGACCTGTAGCCAGGCAACAGTAACTAAACGTTGATGCTTTATGGCTTCCTTCCGCATTGTTTAGACAAAACCATGGCTGGCGGTGTGGATAAAGGAAACAATAGAACAATCTGTTCTTGTAGCTTGTGAGGTGATTGTTATCAACAATTCATTCTTCAGGGTGTAAGTTCAATGTGCAGGCTTTTGCCTATACCATTTTTGCCATCAACTAAAATAATTTACTTTCAACACTGGTTCCCATTTGTCAAAAAAGACACACCCCAGTCACCTTGTATGTCCTGAGGCATTGTTGATATGAATGATAGGGTCATCTTCTAAGGTCTGAACAAGCAGAACCAGTTAAGTAGGATCTTTGAAGGGGCGTGCATCTGAACAGTCCATGTATATAAGGAAAATGTTCATTTCATATCCTAGTCAGCATTGGTTACAAATGTTTTCTATCAGAAGGTCCGGTGGCAACAGAGTTGAGTAGTTGAATACAATTTCACGAACGACAGAGCTGTTGATGGAAGTGTTGTGATTACATTGAGAAGGATAACTTGTAGGACCTTATCAGAATTGTTGTCTTGTGTTGTGTAGAAGTGACACACAATTGGGCAGTTGCTATTATGGAACTCAATTTTTTTCTTGTGCAGTTGATGCACAAGAATTGTGCAGCCTCAGCATGACCCAACATAAATTGAGGTGGAGTGATCTGTTCAAATAAATTGATCGTAATTGAATCAATGCTATTGTCGGGGAGCTTTTGGTGGGTGAACTTGCATCAGACGGGTCACTGTCATCATGACTTTCTTTGGCAATGGCAATGACATTGGAAGTGAGGGCATTGGTCACTTCACTGTCATGTTCACCTTTTCATTTAAATCCTACTGTTGGCAGACTTTTGAGCAAACCAAATGAGAGAATTTATAAGAATAATGATAATGATATGAAAAAGAGCAAGTTCGCTCAGTCAAGGAATTCATAATTGAGGCAAGTGAGCAGAAATAGGACAAAACTCTTCAAAACAGAGGCATGAACACAATCTTATTGTAAATACAAACAAGTGAGAGGAAAACATGCCATATTTCAGGTGACCAGATGGGTCATCAATACACAATGAATACAAAGTCGTAGTCCCAGTCAGTGACCCAATAACCAACTGATATGCCCCTCATGTCATAAGTTAATGCGAGACCAGAAACAAGATCAACATATGGCCCTATTCCTGGCCGCTTTAACGGAATATTAGAATAATATGCCTCTTATGTTGTAAGTCCAGCGTGAAAGTTGAAATCCCAACAAGTGATCAGAAAACCAATCAAGATATTGACAAATGGCTGCTGATCGATCAAACTGACATCGTCAACAGGTCTATAAAATCAACATTCCGGTCAGTGACCTGAAGAGAGACAAATACATTCACATGATGAAACCTCTATAAACATAAAACAACCCTAACCTCAACCCCAATCTAATGGAACATCACTGAAACAAACATATAATAGCAGCAAGATTTTAAATGGAAAACAGAGTCAAATTACTTATTACTGCCATTTGCGTCTTTGTTCTCACCCTCAGTCTTGGCAACAATGGCATCTTTGTTCCCTTTTTTCATTAATGTGCCTAGTTGAAAAGAGATGACTGTGAGGTTCATGATTATAAAGTTAAAAATTGGACCTAAAAAAGCAGTACCTGCCATGTCTTTTCATTATTGGCGTTGTGTTTGCTTTCATTGGCAATTGCCACAATGGATGCATTGGTGGAGGCATCGTCTCTGCCATGAACATCGATGAGTTGTTCATCATGTGAAATCTTCTCTGACATTGTGTGGCATGATTGGCTCTTTCTGTATTTTATGATGGAAGTGTTTGATTTGTTATGAGCTGTTACATGGGGCATGTTCCTTGCATTGAATTTGTAGTGGCAAGAAAACTGTCTTTCAATTCCTAGTTGAACAGATAAGGACAGTACAGTCACCTTTTTGATTTGACCTGCTGTTTGAATTTTAATATGACTCGATCTTGCTGAGCAACTTTGGGGTCATTTAATTCTTGGGCAATTCAGGTTTCAACTTTTTGTTTTCAAACTGAAGAAGCAAAATATCTGTTCCCATGCATGAGTTTATGGGAATATAGGATTTTCTCTTATAGTTTTATCAAAGTCTTCTCACTCTTGTGAAATTTTATGAACTCATTCAAAGTTGCGCAAAGCTGTTAAGCCTTCACAAGAATGTTATGATATCACTTCACAAAAAGAATGCCATATTCTGACATCTGTTTGTGTGTAGACAGCCTGTGTCTGACAGCTGTCAACAGAAGCTTGAATGTCCATGCAGGTATCCCTATAGTGTCAGGTAAGTCCATTAAGTACCAATTTTTATGCTAGTAATGACATTGGATCTAGTATTATGTGCTACGGTGATACTTTTTCCATGTCCAGCTCTTGGCATCAAATGCAATTGGAAGCAATGCTTCTGTTTCATGGGATACATTTTTTGACAACAAACAGAGCTCGTAAATTGTCCATTACATCAATGAAACCAATTAATGTTGTTAGTACTTCTAAAATACATTGACAGAACCCTTACTGAGTTTTCATAGTGGTACATTGTGGACAACACCAAAGGGGATTACAGTTTGTTATGCAGTGGTATTGTCTGATATTGTCATGATTTCACTATGCTACTGTGTACGAGTGCAGTCGGTTTTCATGGAAATGGTATGCTTGGACAAGAGAACTTTTGGCTAAACACGTTACAAAGTCTTCTAACTTGTAAAAAAGGTCTTATGTAGACTGAAAATGGGAAAATTTGATGTCACAATAGAAATGTCCCATGTATGGATTCTTGACAAACAAATCATAATTCCCTGGGCTTTCAATGGTGTTCTATGCTTGATTGGACAGTCTTTTGCGAGTTATTGTCAGTTCAATGCAGCAGATTGGAACAATCCAATCTGTTCATCCTTGTCGAAAATTGGTATGTTTCTACTGTATTTTATTACAGTTACTTTGTTCGTGCCTGACCTAAGCCAGAAAGTATTTAAAAAATCTTGTTGTAGAACTTGCTGACTTTGTTTTTTATAAGCTTAATACTACTGTACAACTGATGAATGAGATACTAGTTATCTCATGCATAAAAAACACAAATGATCATGGGAGAGATTCGCAGTGATTTGTGGCAGTTCCATGACTGGCTTATATTCAACTGCCCAAAGGAACTGTCCGATGGGAAGTTTCCTGAGAAGGAAATCCTCCATTGGATATTCAACCTAAGAAAACACCTACAATGTGTATGGTGGAGTTCTAGGAAGGAAAATCCTATTTGGATATGATTTCTGAGAAACTCATATCTTATGACTTTTGAGTCCTTCCTCTGTATCAAACAATGTGAAGGAGACTTATGGAGTTCCACCTGGAAGCTCCAGATTCTTGGCCTATGTCAGTGCCAAAATCCTTTTTTTAATTGACTCAACATCAGTTTTTTGGAATCCACTGTCAGGCCAGCTGGGGAGTTCCAGTCAATAGTCTCTCTTGTGTTCCAAAATTTGAAAACAACCTGCTAGATACAACTTATGTAATTTTTATATGTATGACAATAGTGTGTGGCGGGTCCTACTGTCACTCCAACCTGCAGTCATTGTATTTTTGTGCTTGCAAATTTCTGGCCTTGGATCTGGACTGGGCCATCCTGTCCACCAAACGGATGGACATCATGAGTGGACTGTGTGTCCTAAACCTCTTGTAAGTCCAAATTCAGCAATATTCAACAATTTCCCCTGGTTTTTGTTGCTACACACACAGCCTGGTCTTTGGGCCCTTATGTGCCTCTGTGAACCTCAGGAAGCATATTGACCCTTTAGCAGACCTGGAGGGTTGAATCAGACTCGCCATCATATTCCAAACCTTAGAATAAGTATGGACCATGGATCTGGCAACAGAGTGGTCTCCATTGGCTAGATCTGTCTGCCACCTGCATTGCAGCTCTATCTTGTGCCTGGGAACCTGTGTGGCTTGTATCTTTTCTAGTTTCTCAAAAAAATTGGCCTTATAGTCAGCAGCCTTGGCCCTGACTCCATGTTCCCTCTGAAAGGCCCGGCCATCCTTTCGATCATGCATTGCTAAGCTGCAGAGAAAGCACTGAGCCCTCTTAAAGAGGGTAATCCCATAGTTGGTTGTGCCCACTGTAGCACATGAGCTTGCTGTCGCATCCCTTCAATCATTCAACTGAAGGCCACAAAACTGCTGTGAAGTCCTCGAGTGTTTCACAGTGGTTGACATTGTGCCTTAGAGTACCCAAGTCAGTCCACATGACTTCATAACCTCTCATACCTCCTAGACAGGACACCAAGAGAAATATACAATCAGAGATAGTGTCTATACAGGTGTGTCAAAACCCTTTTCCATCCATTCATCCTTTAACTCTGTAGCAGAGCCAGGAGGACGTCAACAGTTTAGGCCCGGTCCTGACTGCCTACATCTCCCATGTGAGCACTAACCCTAATGGAAAAATGTTCATACCAGCGGGATGCTGTGGAATCAGAACAACATTTGTGGTTTGGCAAGATTGCTTGTGACTGACCTGGGCCAATTGCTAGGACTATGAGAGAGGCTGCAGGTGGCGGTGTCCATATATGAACTCCAGGTCCATGGCCTTCCCAGAACCAACTGGCTGGGGTAAGAGACTCACTGTAGTCTGTGTCCATCCAGCTGTTGAACCAGTTTTTCAGAGCCTGGTCACCAACATTAGTTGCTGAAACTGCAAGTGCCAAATAACCTGAAGGTCATATCCAACGGACCCCCCCCCCCGAGTCAACGTCACCCCGTGACTAACCATCTATGCCTGTGGTTATCATCTGGTCACCCAAGATATGGCATATCTGGAGGTAGAATTCATGTTTCATGCATTCCAGTTTCAGGCTCAGGGTTGGTTCAAAAAGATTTCTTGCAGTAGACAGCCCCTTGTTCCAGTCAACTGACCACACTGCATTGTCTGTGAAAGCCCAGACAGCGCATCCATCTTGTAAACCTGCCTGTACTTCCTGTCATAGGTGATTGGTCTGGTTTTGTGCCTCTTAGAGGTTTGACCCTCCTTGAACAAAGTCAACTTCCCAGACCCCTCTTCGATAATGGATTGTGCTGTCAGGGAACTGTGTTGCCCCCTCCCTCTGCTGATGTGTCACCCATGCATTACCTGTACTCTTGTGCACTTGCGGGGTGGATGTATATGGCTGATGGAGTGGGGTCAGAGAACATTTTCAACGAGGCTTCTGTATGGAGCATCAGCTCATCGGTAATGGGAGTCAATCCTGGGGTTCCCTCCCAGCAACATGGGTTGGCAGATCTTGGGTTCCCAACAGCTCAGATTGGTCCATGGCAGCCCAAAATGACACAGGTTTGAGGTCAGGTTGTAGACCTGTTTGTTGCCAACCATCCTTGTCCTGGTCAGGCTGAAAGCTCTCAATTGCATTGACCATTCCTTTCAGATAGCACCTCCCGGTGGAGTAGACAACTTTGTCTTTGACTCCCAAACCTGAAATCCTCCGCAACTCTGAGGTGGGCAGATGGAGGTCATAGTCTGCTTGCTCCGGGATCCATTGGAGTCCTGACCAAAAACGAGTCCATTTCTGACCGGTTGTGGATTTTCTGGGAAAGAGCTCATTCATGTGCATGATCTTGCCTTTCCAAGCCCCTGGAGTTGTAGTGGGGAATCTGAACTTCCGATCATTTGTCTGCTTAGCAACAGAATTCATCCTGGACCTCAGCTGTTTACACACTGCCTGTGCCTCTTCCACTCTTTTCCATTGTGCCATCAGATGGATGTTGTCTATGTACTTCACTTTCCCTGAGGCTAGTTCTCCATCTTTTTGCAATAGGAGCACCCTGGGGAGGGATGGGTCCCGAGTCTTCATTGGGGGTAGATTGAGCACTATCTCTGACCATTGGAACTCAGACATTAGACAGCTAGGCTCCCTCATGGCACATTCCATTGCCCTTGCTTGAGCCTGATTTGTGATGTAGGGAGACAAGTGAACCTCCAAAACCAATGGCACTCAAATGTGACATCCTTCCGGGTGTCTACCATCCATACTCCTAAATGCGGGCGATCATTCTCACGAGACCTGAAGTTATGAAACTGCTGGCCCTCAACAATGTCACCCTTCCAGGTCTTGATATACTCTTCCAGTTGTCCTGAGTAGTTCCGTTCAGGAGACCCAGCTCACAGGTAATCCCCCACCGGATGAGGGATAACAATTTTACAACAACTTCTTCTAAGTCCCCAAAGTGAGCAAGTATGAAACTCGGTGCCCACAATGCAGCATTATGGCCTTTTGTCTTTGAATTCCATACTACCCTACTGTCATCAGCCCTTGCCACTGCAAACTGGGGTATTGTGAGGTGCACCAATCCATCTTCCAAGTGCCAGTTGTACCTCAACGTAAAGACCTTTTCTTGTGCCTGCAGTTCCTCTTCTCGTAAATGTCTGTCCAAGTTTGGTAGCATTTCTGTTGGCATGCTATGCCCTGGGAGTTGCAACAGCTTCACCCCATCTCCAAAATCAGCTTGAAACTCATCTGGGAGTTGCCAAAAGAAGAGATGACTCCCTCAGACCCAATTGAAGTATCGACACTGTTTGACCCACAAGATGCAATCTTCAACCCCTTGCTGGTCCTGTCTTGTACTGTTCCTCTGAGAGAGCCAGACCCTCTTGGCCCACCACTTTCTCTGTCAGCAGCTTCTTAAGCTGTCATTCCTGGGAAGGACCATATCCCTAGGTCAATCTCAGCATCATCTGCACAGGCAGCTGTACTCCTGTCTGCAGTTCCAGGGGAGACATTAAAACATCCCAGGATAACCCAGGTTCAGCCTTCTTGTCATTTGGTTGGAAGCTTATCAGTTTGTAGCTTACTGCCCAAGTCTCCAACACATGGTACCCAAATGCTCTTAACGTCTTTCCTGGTGGAGACTGAAGCCGGTATCTCAGAATCTGAACAGACTCCTCAAAAGTCTGATGTCTTTATTCTAGCTTTCCTTCATGATCCCAGATAGCAAACAGCTCATGCAGCCTACCAGGCCTCAACACTCTTGCCTTAGACCAAACCAAATTGGCAAGCACGTAAAAGGAGAGGCCCCGTGTCCTCCTGACAATACTCAGATCTGGTCTGTCCATTGCACACCTTAAGAGTGTTACCAGTCCGTTGCAACTTCACCACCCCTACCTAATCTGTCAAATCCAATGTTGGTTTGCAGGAGCGCCCACTCTGCCTCGACCCCGATGTCATCCAGGGAGGTCTGAATGGACTGATTGAACTGTTCCCTTTTCATAAAGGACCAAAAAGAGATTGGGTTGGTGATCCGACTGATAAGAACAAAGTGCCAATGAGAAGGGAGCAATTCTCCCATATCTGTGTGACAGGGCCTGGATAGCCGCTTCTGGTAGTACTGGTAGAAACCAGACAATGTTGGCAAGATGCTTAGTACCCATTGAAGAGGTAACCCACCTGGTAGAGCCAGAAGTGCCTCACTGGGACGTCAGGCCCAAATAGCTCCTTGACGATGCCTGCTCCTTTCTCGTCATGTACAGTAGCAAGCATCACTCCCTCAAATGGTCCATGAGGATACAACCATCTTCCCTTGGTCGGATCCAATGGCTCAATAACAGAGAGCTTATGGATATACTGTGATAACTTGCATTAGTTGCAATTACTGCATCAATCTTTGCCCCCCCCAGCATAGAGCCAATTCCATCCAGGTGTAAGATTCGTTGCCCACAATCCTCACTCTCACACTTGCCCCACCTTGTCTGCCCACACAAGCCCTCACAACAACTACCAGCTGCTCACCCTGCAGGGGCTCCACCCAGGCAGTTCCCTTGAACCATTGTCATCACTTGCAAACAGTCGCATGTCACAGTTTCCAATCCTGTCTCCCCTCTAACTCCTTGGTGACAGTACTCCTTTCCTTCAGATGCTTCAGCTCTAGCTTAAGCTGGGTGATTTCACTTGTGTGTCTAGCAAGCACCTTTCCTTCTCCTTCAACCTGGGCAAGAACATCTGTCAGTCCTTGCCCTCTTTCCAGGGAGCTGTTAGAACAAGGATCGATGATGTCTTGGGGTGCTCAACCCAGTTGTTGTCAACATACTCCACCAGCATATCCGCAGTCTGGAGAGAGCACCAAATCTTGGACCCCACTGAGGCCTCCAAGTTTGGGGATCTCACCAGGTAGATACTATCAATGGCAGACTTGGTGAATGCAAGATTGCAATTCCAGGCCCCCAACACCATTGATTTGGTTGAAGAGTGGAGTCTGAGCGTCCAGCAGCCCCTGGGCCTGCTCTCTTGACACCCCCAGAAGCCTGGAGAAGACTGAGTTGGGTTGTTGATGTGTGCATGTGGGAAGTGGTATCGGACTGCTTGTCCCATTGCAAGATTTCACCAAGCCAGTTGTTGGTCACGAAACAAACAAGGCATAGTTCTCTTTCACAAGAGTGGCTAAATGGGCAATTTCCATACCCAAAAGGTTGACCACTCCTCGAGCTCCCATACTCCGGGTCTTCAAGAACTCAATCTCTTGGTGCATGCTGTCCAGTTCACTCATCAATGACCACAGGATAGTTCCCACGGGCTGCTCTCATCTCTTGGAGTTTTCCTTCAGCTGTGCAAGCCTGGTTGTGAGATCCTCCAGCAGGCTGCTAGCTCCCAAGGCTTCTTTGCTAGGGGGATTTTCCAGATTTCTGGGCCAGCGCTGACATCTCAACAAAAACTCAGCTTCCCAGGCCCAGGGGTTTTGACATGGAGGCAGAGGCTCCAGCTCCATTGGTTCTGTATCCAGTTCTTTAAATCCTCACCCAGCTGCAGACCCTTCTTCCAAACCAAGGTCAACATGCTGCTGTACAGACTTTGGATCCCTTTGCCTTCTTTCTCTCAAAGGGGTGCAAATGGGAGAATCAGATACCTTGTCCTCGTGACCAAGATCTTGCCCAGCGGCTGTCTCTTGAAGTAATCCTGTTTGCCCTATGTGAGGTTTATTTGATCACACTTCATGTGGTGGAGGCTGTGGTTGTTTTGCCGTGGACCAATGACGCAATGGGGAAAGCCTCAAATAGGTACCTCCACACTCTGGGAGACAAGGAGATCTGCTCCAGGGATGCCCAAGAAGCCTTCTTGGCTTGGGAGGCCTAGTGCCTCTATCTCCCGACCAGGAATAATGGGTCACGAGAAAACCTAAGTCTCCCCAGCCACACTGATGTACACAGAGATCCCCCAAGGATGGGCATCATGTGCTTTGTTCCTTGGTCATGGTGCGTTGAAACCAGGCACTGATCTGGACCATCTCGAGGGAAAGCACACGCCTCGAAATCTTGTGTGGCAGCCCGGACTTTGTTCCCAATTGCTGCCCCAGAGAGATCACACCCTCAAGTTTCCAGTACACCCACATCTTGCTCCAAGTTTGATGCATCTATAGTTGTCTTTGGTGTCCCTGTTGACACATATGTGATCCCAACTCACTTACATGTGGTTGTGTCTTCTCCTTTATTGTCAAGCTCAAAGGAGAAGGCACCCAGTTCAGGAATCGCCTCCCTCAGCCTTTTGGCCTTGGCTTGGGCAACTTTGATTGCTCCATTCTTCAAGTGCTCCCTCAAGGAGCGCAAGAGCTGCACCATGTCCTTGTCCAATGCTCTTGGCATGATGAGCCAACTCTGTTGCATGCGAGCAAAGGGAATGAGATTTGTGCCATCGGCGAGAGGGTCTGGCTGACGAGGCCACAAACTAGGTGCACCCAAAACAATGATGCCTTACACACAGTCCCTGACAAAAAATCACTAACACCGCTTCAGTCTTTCCTTAAATCAAGGAGGATGGAGCTGCCATGGAGACTGGTTGAGCAGTTGCACAAATCTTATGGCAGTGTTTGCTGCACCTGAACAGTTGTTGATGTCAGCTGCATTCATCACATGTAGCCTAAAGCCAACTGTGATTGGTGCCAAAACATGAACACCACTGTAATAAGTATCCAAGCACAAGTTTGGGGCCACAAGCCCCAGTAGTCATTGCATCTTGGTCACTACAAGTGATCCTCAGATTCTCACTCCCTCACTGAGATGTCCTATCACATTCGGATATCATGATGCTCCTAGGATACATAGTGCTCCTATTGTATATAGCTGTCTTTTATTGCATTTCAGTGGGTGACAAGGTACACTAACTGAATTCAGCCCTACGTTTGAACTGTAATAACTTTTTTGGAATAATATCCTTATTGAAACAAAGTTTATGAGCTTGTAGCGCAAGATACAAGCTTTTTAATGGCACCCTAAATAGAAAATAGAGTAAGGCAGTGGTTATATGGAGCCCCCTGGGTTCGTCTGACGAAACCAAGTTAGTTAGGTGTTTCGTCTGACGAAACGGATCGAGGGTATGTTCAAATACAGACGTGAATATAAGATAAAAGGTATCCCATTTTGCTTCCAATCTGACCGGAGATCGTTTTAACTAAACTTACGAAATAACATTTATTATCTATATATTTAAAAAACACTGAGCTCTCCAGCTGTGCTAAGGCTATGCGGTAATGGATGACATTGCATCACCTCTGGACAGGGGTTCGATTCCTTCTTTTGTCCTTTTACAGTTGCATGGTTTCGTCTTACGAAACCATATTTACTAGTGTAAGCATGCAAATTTTTCATTTCTCTAAGACTTTCGATTTGTCTTACAAAGCCATGTTTACTAGTGTAAGCATGCAAATTTTTATTTCTGTAAGACTTTTGATTTCGTCTTACGAAACCTCTAAGACTTTTGGTGATTTCGTCTGACGAAATGAGTTTTCGATTTGAATTTGTTTTTAAATCTAGTGGATACCTTTTCTTGAAAATGGTGTCAGTTGGACATCTAACTGACACCTAACTGACAAAAATGCTTCGTCTGACGAAGTGGTTTGTTTCGTCTGACAAACCCAGGGGGCTCCATATAACCGACCCCATACCGCTAACTTCAACTTTGACTATTCACCTCCCAACACTGACTAAACCGACTCAGTTGCCGTACTCCTGCTCTTTGAAAACATGACAAACATGGCAAGTACCACACAACCAGACACAGGGATGGCATGCACAGTAAGTTCTGATATGCGTGTTGCATACAGAATAGCCACAAGGGTATTGTTGGTAATGCTGAAGTGCATCACACATCCAGTGACAATTTTCGTATATCCTAGCACGTAGTGGTGCACTACAGAGAGTATGACAGCCCTCCAATAGCATCTGATAATTCTCTCTTGCTTCTACCACCAAGTCATCATTAAGAATCAACTGCCATAGGTATTTCCTCCTGAAGTTGAGAAGAGTCGACATCCATTTCTTACCTTCAAAAACCTGATCGCTAAGTAAGTGTTGACTTCACATACTGCAA
The DNA here is from genome assembly GCA_013187285.1 of Cyclotella cryptica. Taxonomy (NCBI): domain Eukaryota; phylum Bacillariophyta; class Thalassiosirophyceae; order Thalassiosirales; family Thalassiosiraceae; genus Cyclotella; species Cyclotella cryptica. The sequence continues at coordinate 378,635 of JABMIG010000035.1, forward strand.
TTATGTATGCGAACACCCTTACCTCTCAGGGCTGAGTCACCCAAGTATCCTCCCAAGAAGACAAAGAGTGTCATAGGTTGTTAAGGTCATCGGCGACATGACAGTAATGGAAATTGTTGTCAAACGGGAGGGTGTAGGTGAACTCTTTTGTTTTTTGGGCAACAACTATTGTTTTGCAGCATGATTCATCTGCAATAAGACTACCACCAGTTGCCATCATCTTCATAACAGAATCCAGCTCTTTTATTGCCCACAGGTTGTACACTACACATCTGCATAGGTCCTTGGATAGCATCTACACTTCCAACCTCACTCCCGGGCATATGCTCATCCATAGCACCACTTGGAACTCCTGTAGACCAGAAGCGACTTCTTGATCAGAGCAAATGCAAAAAGGTCATGTCTCTTAAGCTCGATTAGAGCCTTGAGGACACAGAATCCTAAATCTAGGATGCCATATTTTCCTGTGCCAAAGTAAGACCTCAATAATCGCATCATTAATCCTGCAGTCATACCGCTTCCAGCAAACTCTGGTGCTCCAATCTCTCAAAGTTGGTCCTTTCCCTCAACCATTTCCATGGAAAACCAATATTCCAGACTCGGCGCAACAAGCTGTATGATACTCAGTGCCAAACAGATGAGGCTTCCTAGGACAGTATACCCAACCTGGACAAGTCCATCTATTGAACCACAGGGACTGGGACTCATCCATACAGATAACCCAACTAGAAATTCAGGTACTGACCACCCATGTGCAATTTAAATGTCGTGACAAGATCACATACCTGCCAAAATTTGTCTTTGTAATGAGAAGGCAGTATACCTGTCAGGTGTAGCTCTCTCATGATAAGATCAAATCTTCTCTTTGACATGAATGGGTTGAATTGATATGGGCAATGGTTTTCATGTTGGGCGAAAGCACGATCGACACACCAGAAGTCATCATGCTTGAACCCAGAGACAGTTGCCATCAAAGCAAGAATACCTAAGAAGTTCTCCCCAGCCTTGCTTGGGGTCTCCCATTGCCATAATGGCATCATTGGCATTTGTAAGCACAGTTTCAGCGAGGAATGTAAGATGTAGAAAATGAAGAATAACTTCATAAAAGGCAACCCTAATAGGAGTGAACTTATTCTTGAAGGAAGGTCCCTCCTTCTCTGGCTTGACAATTGATTGACGGTAGATGCCATCCCATCTCCAACTCTGGCCTACGTTAAGACCTGCTGTGCTGGAAGTGACTTCTTCTCCTGCTAGGTTGCAAATTCCAATTTTGGTTACTGTCCCAAACTTTAAGACCTGCTGTGCTGGAAGTGACTTCTTCTCCTGCTAGGTTGCAAATTCCGATTTTGGTTACTGTCCCAAAACACAATCAGTAACCGATTGGAACTACTGCAGTAATTCCGGTCAGTTCCGGAAATTGAAGAAGAGCACCATGGTGGTGATAAAATCTACCTACTAGATTTATGAGCATGATGCTTGAACTACACTAGCACGCAAAGAGCAGTCCCAGATGTGGGTGGTTCCGCGGCTGTGCAAGTGGCTGAAGGCCAGACCCTGTAGGGCAGCTAGCAGGTCCCAAGGCTGCTGACCCTGTAGGGCAGCTAGCAGGTCCCAAGGCTGCTAACAGGTCCTGAGGTTAATTGTACTTAGCTACACACCCTTGCAGCTACATCAGGGACCTATCCTGCATGCGTGGGGCGGTGTGCCAGGTGATATGCAGGTGGGTGGTGCTTTGTACTGTAATCTGCCAAGTTGGCAAAGCTGCGATCCCAATAAAAGCGGAATTGCCCTTGGGCTTCTCGGCATCGGAGCCAGTGCAGTCGCATCCAGATCATTTTGATGCGTCTTTGGATTATGGTGTCATTGACAAAACCTGTGGCGGTCGAGTTGTCTGTTTGGGTGGGTGTTTTGGGCTGTGTCCATCCCATTTCCTCCAGAGCATTACGTAGTGGAATCAGTTCGCGTGCAGTTATGTACAAGGCTGCGAGTTCTGCTTCGGCAGCGGATGCCATGATGTACTTAATGATCTGGGAGATTGTGAGGACTGGCATGTTGTGCCGGGGAACAGGGTCGTCTTCTGATAGGAAGATATGTGCTCCCGCCCTGCTACGTGAGCCCGGTTCAGTGAGGTAGCTGGCATCTGAGTGAGCAGCAAGTATCATTGAGCTGGCACGGTATGTTATGCCATCCTTGGGGTATGTTGCAACATAGTCAAGGAGTTGGTGAACTGCTGCTGCTGTGTTCTGGGTTGCAGCTGTTTGTTGCGAGCTGATGGTGCTGAGTGCCAGGAGCAGTTTGTCGTCCATGGCTCTGGCGTAGTAGAGGAGGGAGCCCACAATGCCTTGTATACGTTTGATGCCTGCAGCGTCTAGCGGTGGGCTGGTGTCTTTATCAGGGAGGAGCTGTTCCTTGGCGCCGTAGATTATTTTGCTGTGTTTATGTGGTGCATGTTGAGGTTTACGTGGTCGTGGATGGTTGTACTTCAGTAGCAGGGCAGAAATGGAGGTGTCCATGGTGAGGCGGCAGGTGCGTTTGTTGTAGTCCCACTTGATGTCAATGCCTGCAAATTTGATGCCTGTCCAGTCAGTGGTGACTGTGTAATGCTATTGTACGGCCTGCAGGAGGTGCTCAGCATGTCGGCGGCCGGAGTATTGGATGCCAAAGTCATCGACGATGAGGACAAACAGGACTGGTCGCCATTTATGTCGCCAAAGACCAGGGGTTGTGGCACATTGGTAGTATCCGTGCATTTCTAAGTGTTGAGTGACCAAGTCATTGGCTAGTTTGCCGGCTTGTTTGAGGCCGTAGACGCCTTTGGTGACTTCGAAGTAAACATACCCATTGTGCGCAAAGTCGTGGAGACTATACTCTTGGACAAAGTCGTCAGGAATATCGGAGAGTTTGATGCGGGCATACTCTGGTCTGTCGAGTGGTGTGCCAATGTAGAAGTTGGAGATATCGAACGATGCAAAGCGCGCGGTAGGCATGGAAAGAACGCTATTGAGAAGTAGTTTGACGGTTTCCAAGGAGCCCGTTTTGGTCCCACAGTCGCCTGGATACCGGATGCGGTTGCCGCCAAGGGTGATGCGTGTGCAGTAAGGGTCAGCTTTTTGTGGGTGGATTTCGCAGACCACTCCGGTATAGGTGACATCGCCTTGTGTTGATTTGGGATGTCCCGATACTGGATCAGCTTGAAGGTGTCGGTGCCTTCAATGCGCTTCTTGTGTTTATATAACAGATGGTGGCCAATGCCTTGGCATAGGCGGCCCAGTTCATTTGAGTAGGATGCATCCCATGTAGCCTTGTGGTTGGGATGTTGGCGGAGTTATTTGTGTTCCAGTAAATGACCTGTGTCCTGATCCAACACGGGCATGGCAGTGCCCTCGGAGTCCTCATCCGTTGTTTCAGCTAAGGCCGCAAAGGAGTAACGGGAGGGGTCTATGGCCAGGAGGCGGGCACGTGTGTGGGCGGCGATGGGTTGGTCTATCGTTGTCTGGGCTCAGCGTCGGGTGTGTTCCGGTACTGTCTGCCAGGCGGTTGTTGGGGCCGGGTTCAGTGTGGTGTCTGGGATGGGCAATTCTGGTTGCACCCTTGGAGGTAATGCTTGCACCCTTGGAGGTAATGCTTGCACCCTTGGAGGTGTGGTGTTTGGGTTGGTTGCAGTAGTGGCATAGTGATGGAAGATATCACGCAGTTTGTATATGGCCTGTAGTTGTGCCGTTGGGGATTTGGTGGCAAGTTGGAGTTGCTGAAGTGCAGCAATGATTTTGTCCTCGGCTGTCAGATCTGGGGTGGGTAGGTAGTGGTGTCGGAATTCGATGGCGTCCGTGATGGCCACTGAGCGCGATTCTTTGTTGAGTACACGGTAGCAGCGATAGTGGTGAAGTGCTGGTCCAATGTAAAATCCTTTGTGACTGAGGTAATCCCATGAGCGTCGTGTGGTTGCTTTGCTGTGGATGAGTACGCGGCAACCCATTGGTCCCAGTGATGTGGCATCAAAGTTGAAAGGACCAAAAAGGCCTTCCCAAGCAGAGAGTGCGGGGTTGCAGTGGCTGGTGCGGAGGAGGTTCAGTGTGAGTTCTACATGTGGGATGAGCAGGTCCGACCTGTCTGCTGGGAAGGAGGGAGCTGTTCCCGCTAGGATGGCAAGGAAGTGGTCTTTAAATGTGTGTATAGCACATTCCACAGCATTGCAACGATGGACATGTGGTGGGACCAGTTGGAAGGTACAACCATTTGAGGTGATGGCCTGTCGGAAGGCAAGGCTGGCTTCATTATCCAGGATATGTACCATGGGCTTGCGGTTGGCGTTGCACAAGCACGCATGGATGTCGTGGTACGCGGCAATACGGTGGACATCATGCTTGTTGGGGAAGGAACGGACTAGGATGGCATTTGTGTTGGCATGGAACGCAATCATAATATACTGGTTTCCACTGCGTGCTCATGGGTGGAAGCGGCCCGTGTCATCGGTGAATATTTTGTTTAGTGGGACGGTGAAGATGTCAATGTCATGCTGTGGTGATGCGGGGGAAGTTTGCTGATGGTATGTTGCTCATTTGGTAGATCTGATGTGTTGCCGTGGTTGGGCCATGTGGCCTTGGATGGTTGCGTCAGCCATTGGGCAATACTTGGCTACCAGCGTGTAGGTGAGTCCAGGCCATGAGTTGTAGAAGCCGCATTTGATGGCTTGCAGCCACGTGGATTTAACTGGGTATCCGGCGGTGGCATCGAGGAAGGCAACCAGTGCTTGAGTGGTGGGCAGGTCATGGGTGCGTAGGTGTGTATGTACACGGGGGCAGGTAGGAGGTTTGGCTGTGTGGGTTGGTGCTAGCTTGTTAACTGGAGTTTTCTTGTGGTGGGTTGGAGCTAAAGTGGCACGGGGCTTTGCTACGTGCAGAGCGATAGCATTTTGAGGTGGCCGTAAGTTGATTTTCCATAGGCGTGGACTTAGTTTCACATGTCCTGGACATGTCCTGGACATGTCCTTGGACGTGTCCTATGATTTTCTCCAGGACGCGGGTTTTTTGTGGACACAAGGATATATGTCAGTGTTGAGTCCCATGTCCGCCCCGTATCCTCAGAAGTTTTGACTCACATACATTACATAACAGTATCAAGGGACATGTCAAGGTACCTTAAGTATTTTTTACTGCAATCCTTATGGATTGCACTTAATGAATGTAATGTACATGCAACAACCAACACTCTTCATATATTTACCTGAAAATATCAAAAAGGACCCTATAAATGAAGTAAACACTCCATGTCCTCTCACGTCCTGTCATGTCCTCTGTGTCTAAAATTGAATGTCCTGTGTCCTTGTTTGAAAACACTAAAATACGAGATGTCCAGGACATGTCCAGGACGTGTCCAGGACATGTCCTGCATGGTGTCTTTTTCAACAATTTTTGGATGCGGACGCAGCAGACATGTGAAACTAAGGACGTGGAGCGTTCGTGTCGCGAGCACCGCTGAGGATGGTGGTACCCGCTGCGTCTGCGACCGTGCGAGTGTTTGCTGTGAAGAGGGCTGTGAAACCTGCATTGCACAGTGTGCCAGTGCTAATGAGGTTGTGAGTGAGGCCTGGGACAATGTGACCGTGCTGGGTGAAGGGGGGTATGGTAGGCAGGTTGAGGGCTGCTGTGCCCGTAGAGTACAGTGGTTGGCCTGTAGCTGTCGGGATGGTGGTGCGTGGGGCATGGGCGTTGATATTGGTAAGTGGCACCTCTGGTAGGAAATAGTGACCACTGGCACCTGTGTCAGCAATGGCCATGTCAGATTGGAGGAGTGGACTACAGGAGGATGCAGTAGTAGAAATATTATAGTTTGAAAAGTGGTTAGTTACAATACTTAAAGCTGCTGCATCTACCGGCCCCTCCTGTCATTTGCTTTCCCACCCCTTATTGACCATGCTGCCTCCCATCGTGTTTGCACGTGTTGCTGTATCCTTGTGCCCTTCCGCGTTGTTGGCACATGTTGCACTGGAGTGTCCCTCCTGTACTCGGAATCCATGAGTCCAGCAGTACCCTGAGGGCGTTATGGGTAGGGTTGTCGAAGGTCAGGTATTTGCTCCGGTGCATTGCTGTTGTTGCGTAGCTGTTCCGGGTGGTACAAATGCATGCTGTACCGCTGCCAAGGTGGTGTAGGTGGCTGTGAGGCTGGCCACACTCATGATGAGGGCAGTCACATTCGCTACAAGCGCTGCATTAGCCTTCGTCAGGGATTGTAAGGTGGTACGTTTCATTGTGGCGGCTGCTGCCAAGTTGTCCAGGTACCCATCCAGTCAAGCAAATGTCCCCTCTGTCAGGTGGACCTCGTCCTCAGCAATCAGGGCATTAGCAGTGGAGGGCGACATGGCAGTTCCAGAGGCAAGGAGTTGACGCTTACGGGCAATGTGGGCAGCACGGTAGTGGGTTTTCCACGCTGTCCATGTTTTGTTCGCGCGGGGTTTAGCTTCCCAATCATCGGTTGGTCGGGGGAAGTGGTTCAAGGCAAGGACTGCGGTGGAGGCAATGGCCAGGAGTTGGTCATCTGACATGGGGAGGTTGGCACGTGCTGGTTTGCATTGTGCCGCTTCGAGCATGTTGATGTACTTGGGGATGCCGTCTGCGGTTGCATAGAATCCCAACATATCGGTGGGGAGGTTTACGAACTTGCTAGGGTGGAGGCCACCGCAGTTGTCATTGAGGTGGGAGAGGAGTTGTTTTGCCGTGACGTGTGTGTAGAAGGATTGCTCGTGGCGGAGGTCACGATACCAGATTTTGTCAACGGCATCGCGGATGAACTTCACTGTTGCTCCTTCAGCCGCTTCGTAGGAGGCAAAGTCACAGACCAGGATGGCATGTCTGCGCGCTCGGACAACTGCAGTTGCCGCATTGTCAATGATGGGGTAAGCAGGTGGGCGTGGCGGGGGAAGGAATTGAGCGCCCCATGTGGCCGTGTACAAAGTGGTGGGCTCAATGAGGCCAATGAGGTTGTGTGTGCTGTCCTCATTGTACGGGATGTCAAGGAGGAGGGGATAGAGGAAGTCACAAAGCTCGGTGAGGTCGTTGTCGCTGGGTTGGCCCAAGATGGGTTGAAACGTTGTCGCCGCCGTGGCAAAAGCGGTGGTGATTTCTTCTGGTGTCATGGTGATGCAGCAGAAGAAGGTGGTGACCGGTGTGTGGTCAGAGGGTGAGGTGCCGACGGTGTTGTCGGAGGAGTGTTGAAGAAGTCTAAGTAGGTATGAAGAAGAGCACCACGGTGCTGATAAAATCTACCTACTAGATTTATGAGCATGATGCTCGAACTCCACTAGCAGGCAAAGAGCAGTCCCAGATGTGGGTGGTTCCGTGGCTGTGCAAGTGGCTGAAGGCCAGACCCTGTAGGGCAGCTAGCAGGTCCCAAGGCTGCTGACCCTGTTGGGCAGCTAGCAGGTCCCAAGGCTGCTAACAGGTCCCGAGGTTAATTGTACTTAGCTGCAGAAATATTACGGTAAATTTCATCAAAACGAGTCTTATTTTGTGACGTCACAATGTCACGGTCCTCAACTGTTAAGCAAAGTACTTAAGTAAGTCTTTCTCGGTAATCTCGCGATCACAGTAATCACATTACTGTCAAAATTAGAAAATATTCCAGAGTATCGTGGAATTTCGCCGGAATTCCTCTGGAATTTGCAACCTAGTTCTCCTGTAGGAATGTTCTCAAGTATGGGCTCATTGTCATCATCCACATCAAGGCCTTGATAACGGACATTTGCATTGTCTTCAGAATGAGTACCTCTCACTGGATGTAGATCAGCTGCTGTGTTGTTGATATTGTCTTCTCCTACAGAACTTGAATGGGAGCTCTCATGAGATAAGAGTCTAGGTGTGGGTGAAGTACCCCAAAAATTGGATGGATAGCCTTCTGTGTCAACTCTAACATAGCGTCGTGCTACCTGAATGATGCCATCAAAGTCTGCATGTGTGAAGAAAACAGCTTCAAAAGTGTGACCGTTGCAAGTGGTTGTCTTACGTCTAACACCAATAAGATTAAACAAATAATCTGTCATCATGAAGTTTGGGTTATTCTCCTTCACGACCTTTGTGGGGAGAAGATAATTCCATAGGATGGTGCAGGTGGCTCCCATCCCCAATCTTTTGCGGTCACGTTGCTTTCGGTTAGTCATCCTGCTGAGTTGATGACACAGATGAAAAAAGTCCTTACCTGTGTGATTTTTTGGCAGGAGTGAAATGATGAACTTCCAAAAAAATTAGCTCAAAATTTCGGACAAGTCAACAAATTAAAAATAAACAAATCAGGCCATTAGTGTGCTTCCGTGAGGTAACCAATAGTGAAGCAACCCGCTCCAGGGTGACATATTATAGCATATTGTAGGTCCTTTGCAGATCAAGAAGCGGAACTCATGGTGCGTGGCATTTTTTTTGACAAAACAAGGGCCTAACTACGGAAGACTGACTACGGAAGACTGAATTCAGTTGATTTTGTCCAAGTCACTAGGGGTAAGAACAGGACCGGTTTACATAAATTTGTGAATATGTTAGTAGCCGTTTGTAGACCCCCCTGTCTATAGACCCCCCCCCCCCTCTAGTCTATAGACTAACAATATTTGGCAAAAAACAGTTTGTAGCCCCCATGGGCTATAGACCGTCATGAGGGGTCTATACACTGTCATGGGGGGTCTATAGACTATTGATGACTCCGTACAGAAAGTCTATGGACTCTTATCTAGAATATCTCTAGACTCATCATAATGGCATGAGATTAAGAAAAGGTGTGAATCATGCAAGCAATAAAAATATCACTTAAAGCTCATTCATGACTTGTGTGACTTTTGTAGTGATGTAAGTGTCTACCTTATATCTCAGTGTTGTGGTAGCCACTGAGTTTAAAAAATGTGTTGCCTCTGTCATGTCAGAGATTCTAAACTCACCTGAAATCGATTTTCCTCATCAACAGCTACACACCCATATGTTTTCCTCCCCAAAACTCCGGTTGGTTGCTAAGTTATGCACTTTTTTGCTAAGGCTGTGATTTTGTTCGTTGAACAGACGACGAGCTTTATCACCAAAAGTGGCTATTTGCTGTTCGTAGTCTTAATTGTTATTTTGTTCCTTCCTACAAACAGGCAAACAGATTAGAAAAATATTCCATTTTCTATTCTATCCATTTTGAGTGATTGCAAATAGATGAACAGAGGGTGTTGTTCGCCCAAAACAAATAGACTAAAAGATGAACCGTGTTTCCGGCCTTTTTTACACCATTCCGCGCATTATTACTAGATCAAATTTATTCTTTTTGTGTTCTAAAACAAATTCAAAGTGTGTAAGTTATACTCTCCACCTTTTCACAAAAAATAGCTTTTATTAAATATCCTTTATGATGTCAGTTTTTGTGGTGGCGGGAAGGTCACGATTGGTCTATTAGACTGTTTGCTGTTTGTGATGATCCGATTTTACAACAAAATTGTGATTTGATGGACAGATACGAATAGACAAAAATTGCTATAATACCTATTTGCTATCCGCTGTTCGACAAACAAAATCACAGCCTTAGAGTCAACACACGCACAGCACACACATCAAACATTGTACACACTCTATACTTGCTTTGCCAGGATTGTTCTTGTTGGTTTTCTTCCCAACGGTCACGGTCGCAGTTGTGAAAGGCATCCTTATGGATGCGGTAACGCACTGATGGAGATCGCAGGCAATGGTGTGGGAAGGACGGTGCATTTGCACTTGGTCGAGGAGACAAACCTCGCAGGTTATCTTGTGTGTGACGATGGCACTGATGGTTGTCAAGTTTGCTTTACGGTGCGGGAGTATGCTACTGACTCCAATGCACGTCGTCTCGACGGTTCACTTTTGAAGATTACGGAAGTGTATCTTCCCAACTCTGCAAACAGCAGCATGAGAATGTTGTACCACCGCAATTGCGGGTATGCAATTGCAAATTCAATTGATGACTGATAGTTGACCATTGCGTGTTACATCAAAAATAAGTATTTGTTAGAAAGTAAATTGAATCAAAACAAACAGTAAACTTAAATACATATTAACCTATCAAACCCATCCATAACCCTTTTTCTTCCAGGTGTTCGGCCCGGTCTCCTCCAGAATGTTGTTGTAAACATTCAACAACCACTCCGCAATCGTCTTCCAGGATGGTTCTTTGCACGACCGTCAACAATACCCTCTCCATCCACCATCCAGTGCTCCCATTTCTCATGCAACCCACACTTGATGGGTTTATTAATTCCCAGATCAATTGGTTGACAAAGATATGTACAACCAGCTGGGATGTGGAGAACCTTGATGCCCATCATTTGGATGTGGTTTACTACCAATCTCATTTGATGAACACGGTATGTGTCTAACATGAGAAGTGCTGGTTCAGCGCTTGGGTTGTTGGCATCACAATTGTCTTCCCAGGGGTTCAAAACTTTTGCAACTCATTCATGCAATCACGCTTTGTCCATCCATGCCTTTCCTGACAAGCGTACTCTCCTGCACATGGAAATGTCACCAACTCCCGAGTTGTGATTCATCTGTTGGGTTCGCCCTTAAAATTCAGGAAGGGGGACATTATTTTCCCACTTGCTGTGATGGTGGCAGCAAGGGTGACATGCTTTGTGTCAGTAGTTGACTCTCATGCATTGATGGTTTTTATTCCTTTGGTGTTGAGCGTCTTATTCGAGTGGAACAAAAAAAGGATGGGTGTTTTGTCCATGTTTAGGATGTCGTCAAGATTACAACCCTCCAATTTGAGCTGCACCATGGCCATGAAGTCCTTTGCATTACCCAACGTTTCGGTGAAGTGTTTTTGCACCGTGTGGTTAGTGGAGTGCTGTGTAAGACCAAGAGATCACGTGAAGCAATAGACGGACAATTGTTTTGAACACTGAGATTTATCCTTGAAAAATGGGAGAAGACGAGCCACCTCTCTTTCAACCATCCTATTCGTCACTTGAATGCCCTGTTCGCAGATTTTAAAAATGAAGTCTTGAGATGCTGCTTTACATCTTCAATCACGCTTATACGGCCTTGGTGTAGTTGACGAGCTGTGCCTTTTGTGTTGTATGTCATGAATTTGTTGCTTTGGTTGAGGCTGTCTACCTTTGTGAGCAACTTCTTCCAAAAAGAGAAGTACAAATACAGGATCCTGACTGTTGTGCAAGCCTTACGATGTGATGACCCGGATGACACAAGTTCATCAATCTGATGAACCACAATCCATTTCTCCTTGATTTCGAAAAACCTCCTGGTTGTCACTTTGGACACGTTGGAGTTGTCGTCAATGTTCATCTTATAAAAATGAGATATTTCAACTCTATGAATTATGAGATGTAATCCATATAAAATTGTCATTGTTGTTACAATCATAATGAATGGAGTTTTGAATTCAATATGATTCAGCTCTTGTACACAGGCATTTTCAACACACAAAAGCAGTAATGACTCCTGTCTTCAAGGTTGCCTTCTCCAAAGACAAAAATGAGTACAGGGCGATTGCAACTGCTGTTGCTTCCGAATAAATGCAGGCAATGGAAATGATTGCCAATGCGGCTTGTTGTCTCCGTGTTGTCAATGGCGTGATGTTGAGGGAGGTGCTGGTTGATGAGGATGGGATGATGGACTGATGATGCACTGACACAATAAAAATGTGGGCAGTGAGTGGAAAAGGGTGACAATTTTGAGGCCTGCGCCACCTTGTTACTTATAGTACTGTAATAGAGGTAACTTGAAAGGAAACCTTTATTTTTTGCCCATGTTAGCATTGCTAGCTTTGTAGATACTATAAGATATGTTTTAAAGTATCTTTTACATTGGCCGGTTCCTCAACACCGAGATTTACGGTATGTTATTTTTTAAACCTACCGAATAAGTCGGTCTTTAGGTAAATGAAATGTCAAAAGATACATTAAAAAAATAACGTATAATCCACTCAAGTTAGTTTATCGTCAGTGTTATTTTTTTGGTATCTTTGCCTATTTACTTCCACAGGGGGGTACTTCTTTTTCTGCCCTTTGTAACTCCACTCGCGCCAAAAATTGATGTGTCCTCCCCCGTCTTCATCAGATGTGATGTGCCCCGTGATGTGTGGTGTGTTCAGCTACCATCTGGCACAATTCCACAACTAGAAGGAGTTATTGGGAGCTATGCATATGAGCGTGTTGCTGACACTGACAGTGAGGAGAATCTATTTTGTGTGTGTTTTAGTGCTGGCAGAGTGTCCATGCAGCAGAAAGAACAAATGTCACGAATTCGACTACCACTCGACTTGTAATGTGAATGACCTGAAAACCGATTTATATCCCCACCCCCAGCTATGGTGCAATAATTGCACCATACACTTTGATCAAATTCCAGATTTTCTTATGGTGCAATAATTGCACCATAAGCATTATATATGCTCTAGCATTCACGTGTTATCATTGAAAAATGGTTTATGTAACTTCGCTCCAAATATTGATGCCAAGCCTCCATTACCTTTTGGGGCGAATGAGTTTTCATTTCTAGGAATCGTCCTCCTTATGGTGCAATAATTGCACTATAAGGATTAAGATGGAGAAAGCTAGTTATGGTGCAATTATTGCACCGTACGAAAAGGATGGGGATATGGTAAAAATCGATGATGTAAAAAAAGCTGTCACAGTATTTTCGATCATATAATTTTCGCGCCGTATATTTTTGGGCCGGGGAGTCTACCATACATCATAGACAGTGAGGGGGTCTATGTACGGGGCGGGGGCTACAAACAGCTGGGTAAATCTCGCCCTTTTTTCCCGACTCATCAAAATCATACACGATTTGTTTGATGCTCGGTCAAAATCGCGGGAAATTGTAGGATTTTGATGGTTGCTGACATCCATTTCTATTTTGATTTTGAATACAACATAACGCAGTGGATTTGTTTGGTTCGTATTGTAGTTACGAGTACAAAATATCGTACCACATAGATTAATCAGTTCATCACAATATTGATTCCGCGGTGAAGAGTTAAGAGTACCAAATGGTATCTTTTTACTGGAAGATCCATATACCTCTCCTTAAAAATCGCGGTTTGACTGAAAACATCATACCATACACGCATTCCATACAAAACATGTGATGAAAACCCCAACGGCAAGGGCGTTCGACTCTTCCTCTCGATAGAACCGTTATCTAACCGCCAAACTTTCTTCCTTGTTAACCGGTAGGTGCACGCAATGATTCAGTCAACACTCTTTCAACGCCTTTCGTGGAGAAAAGGATGTATAGTGCAAGCAACATCAATTCTTAAATCCTGGCCTCATTCGATGTATCAAGATTGAATCCACAAGCTGTTATTATTTATTTTATTCAAATGACCTCAATTCGAAGTACATCGTTGAACGTAGGATTTGTTTTACCTAGAGAAGTAGGTCTTTCAACCACACAATTTGAAGTTTCATCCGTCCATGATCTGAATTTGAAAGATGATAGCCCGCATCATATGCGTCGTCTTCTTGGTTATTGTTCAATGCCGCATTATGAAGTGTGCAGCAAAGAAATTAATAAACTCCAGGTTGGATTTTATGGAGTACACGATACAGCAATATCAAATGGGATTGTTATCAGTGGCTTCATTGGAATCGCAGAGTGATGGCGGTGGCTTACAAGATGTCTTGAATCCTAGTCAATTCGATGCTCAGATGAATTCTCATGATGCTGAAAAGTTGCCAAATGCGAATTTATCATTGGCAAGTTCTGCATCAGGGTTGGCGTTGAATGCGGGAAGCTCTTCTAGTAGTGTTCATGTTGAAAGAAACGGGCACATGGGCCCGTTCAATAGAACTCCATTGCTGGCGAAACTAAAAGACAGAATGTCTCGTGCCGATGTTTCTGAAAATGACGATCTAATGACTTCTCGTTATGAATTCAATAAAACGATGGGGTCATATATTATCTTTGGCAATAGTCATTTGACTGATCGCAAAAATTCGAGCATTGAAAATTCAACCGACAATGGCACCATGATAAAGGATGAACTTTCGATCAACCTCTCGTCAAACCAATTTGGTGTCTTCGCATCGAAACTTACCGAAAATCCATCAGGCACCATCAAACCTGCTCCATCAAATACCCCTAGTATCAAGAGCAATCTTCCAATCTGCCCATCACCTTACAATCCTTTAAAAGTAGATTACATCTCGGGATCACTCGTCGAAGTCAACAGCTATGTTTTCCGATGCAATCATGAACCGTATACCAAATATTGTAACTATCCCACTTTCGATGAAATATTAATGAACCAACTTCAAACGAACGAAAAAGAAGTCACAGAGTTGTGGTTGAATGCGTGGATCATATTGGGTGAATGCACAAGAACAAATAGACCAAGTTTGCCTCCCATCACGCCGAATTCGACGGCGGAGATTCCAAGTTTAAAACCCACGTCGCTCATAAACAAACCCACCTCGGTTCTTGCTCCGTCGACTCCAAAACCTATGTTGTCAACATTCAAGCCGTCTAACTCCGCTGGGCCAACAACTTCAAAGCTGATGTCTCCGACGAACAAGCCTACATTTCTCTCTGCGCCACCAACGTCAACGCACAAGCTTCCGACAAACAAACCTACCGACTTCGTCGCGTCGCCAACTTCAAAGTCCATGTATCCAACACAAAATCCCACCGCGTCTAATGCGATTCAATCTCCAAAATCAGTCTCTCCAACAAACAATCCCACTTTGTCTCCAGTGAAGCAAATCACGATTACTGCATCGCCCGAACCCACGCCAATCCCTACTGTGTTAGAAATCGAATCGCCATCTTACGCTCCTACGGAATCGCCAACGTTTGCTCCAACATCTTACTCGCCTACCGGGTATTATAATCCGATTTCGCCTCCATGCTCCAGATCTCAAAATAGAATAAGGATTGAGCTGCTAACAGATGGCTTTCCGAGTGATACATCATGGGTATTTAGAACAAAAGGCGAAGGACACAACAGGAGTGACGCTTTGTTACTAAGATCAAAGAAATATGATAAAGTTTCACAAAGTGACGTGCATGAAATATGTTTAGATCATGGCACGTACGAATTCATTATCAAAGATGAATTCTCTGATGGATTGTGTTGTCAGCATGGGGATGGCTACTACAAGATATCAGCACGAAGTAGCAGCGATGATGAATGGAAAATAGTACTGGCTGGAGCTGAATTTATCACGAAAGAGATCCATCATACCTTTGCAGTGCAAAAAAGCGGGGAGGTTGAGTTGGTGTGTGATTACCCGAAACGTAAGATTACAATAGAAATTCAAACGGATAACTTTGGAGAAGACACTTCATGGCAGTTTCGAGATCGAAGTGGGACTGTCGTTGCCAGGAACGAGCGCAAGTACGGACGGAATGAGAAAGACTCTCGAGATTTATGCTTGGAGGATAAGTGTAAGGATTCATGCTTATTATTTGTCACACGCAGGTTCAGTTCTCAAGTCTCACAAGTTCTACTCTTTTTTACCATCAGCATTATACGAGTTTGTGGTATACGATACTTATGGCGACGGCATGTGTTGTCAATTCGGAAAAGGTTATTATAAAATTGCATCATACAATGACGACCTTGGCGACGTCGTGGCAACTCTCTATGGAGGAATGTTCTTTCAGCCAAATATAACCCACACCATTAACACTACTACTCCACGCATGTCAGACAGAGATATTCAGTGGCTTACCCAACATAATTTGAGGCGAAAGAAATACCACGCTTATTATGATAAGGAATATGTACCTCTTCAGTGGAGTGACGGGTTGAAAGCAGAAGGTGGGAGTGGTTTTAAACAAGTTGTTGTTGAACTGCAACGAATGAATATCTCATCATTACAACTACATTTTGCATTCATTCAAAGCAAAGATTTGGTCAGAGTCTTTATTAGATTCATGCGGGGAGGGTATGTTTCACGACCCTCAGCGTATATATGGTGAGAATGCAGCTGGAAACAGTGGTAGTGGAGGATGGGGAACTCTCAGATCACCTGGTCAGATCCTCACCCGCTTTGTTGAGTATGAGCTTGATGACCCATGGCCACATAATGGGCATCTGACACAAGTTTTGTGGAGAGTAAGTGATTGTGATCGTCTTCATCGGCCTTTCGGTGAAGATTTGGTTGACCTAAAAATTTTATTTATACCGCCAAGGCATCGCGTTATGTTGGTTGTGCAGAGTCACACAAAGTGATGGAAGGACAAAAGGGGGGAGGGAAAAGACAGTGTCACACCCAAGTTTGCAGGTGAGAAGAATCAATGCAAAAGTGTGGAATAAGAACCATAAGTTTGCTTCAATTGAAATACATGATATTTTTCCTTAGGTATGCAGTCACTGGCAATTGCAACATGGGCAGATTCCAGAAAACTGACGACAGCAATAACACTGTGGTGGACTGGCTTACACCTACTCTTGAAGACTCTAATTTTTGTGGTCCCCTGTGGTGAGAAATCATTTTGATGGTTTCTTACAGGTACTCAGCTGGATACTGACACTTTCAATTCTCGCATTTTATTATATATTACATGCCACAGTCCACCAGATGGATGTCATGCATAGAAGGTGAAAAAGATATGCTTGGTTTCTCATGGTGAAGTCTACCCAACCATGTGCAGCAATATAATATCATAATTTACAACCATTGATTGATATGGTATTTTAAGCTCCAAGTGTCATCAGAATCACAACACATGTTGTCAGCACTCACCTTCAGAAGTCATGCCATCAATAATCCTTGTTGATTGCCACGTCAGCCATGCTGGCTCATCAACTTTGCACCACCCCCTTACCATCAAGTCATGATAGAGTTATGTTAGTGGAGCATGCGTACGTATCTGAGTATGCAAGGATAAAACTGGAGCAGATCAAAAACAAGAATTGTAAATTGTATTTACACATTTCACATTTGCAAAAATTTGTATAAATCGTCATCAAAGTAAAGGAAAACATAAATCACATATCGTTTTCTCTAGGTGCACAATTTTTTACGTTGCTCCAACAATATATGAAGCATTTTCCTACTGGTGCTCCCATCTCTTGTGCCCTCACTTCCCTTTCCACATGTGCTGGGCTATTGCTATTGTCCTCCCCCTTGATGAAAACGAGGATGAGAACTTGTCCATTCCTACTCTGGATATCATAAGAGGCTTTATAAGATTTCGGCTGCTGAGAAACCAGGGACTCGAGATGTGGTGAAATAAAAATGGACAAGATAAAATATGCTATGAGGAGTACGTGCCACGGAGCAGGGCAGTGATTTAGATGAAGTAAAGATTTGTGTAAATGTGCTTTGCGATTTGCAAAACTTGATTATGAGGCCCTCTTGTCGACCAAGATTTGTGTAAACTGCACATAATTTGTGTAAATTTACACATTTTCCTGGCCAAAACACAAAAAATGAGTATATGTGCAAATACGATCCAACAACCTAAAACGTAAATTGCAAATCATATTCCCACCAATCACATTGTGATTCCGTCCCATTTTCCTAATAATTTCTATTATGGCATCTGTCCCGTGTGTGGCTATACGAAGCAATAGCGTACAAGTAGAAAAGAAGAGGGAACAATAATAGGCGAAAACCAAATTTATTTAAATGTGATTTGCAATTTGTGTCGAAGGATAACACTGTTGTGGCGTTGAGCAAGATTTGTGAAATTGACACAAATTTGTTTAAATTGACAAAAATTTTACACCAAACACAAAAACTGTGTCTTTGTGTAAATGCTGCTTCAAAATTTGTGTGTGTTGGTATCCAGAAGCCATTGTCTATAAGCCCCCCCTACACTACAACTGAAATGGTGAGAAAATTAAATGACCAGCAACACCTGTTTACATCAGTGATTATGATTTCATAAATTAAATAGACAATTTCTGCATTAGTCACATATCTCGTGTAGGAGGTCAGAGATATTTTTATCTGATGCATGCCACACCTATTTCAAATGAATCAAATGTGAACATCATGAGTCTAGAGGTATTTGAACGATGATTCTATAGGCTTTCTGTAGAGAGTTGTGAATAGTCTATAAAAATCCCGCAACAGTCTGTAAACTCTAAGCAATGGTTGATAGGCCCCCATGAAAGTCTATAGACCCCAAGGGATCTACAAACAGCATTTTGGAAAATGCACAAGAGTCTATCTATTGATGTCAAGAGGGTCTACAGACTTTGAGGTGGGGTCTGCAGATGTGTTGGTCTACAAATGGCTACTAACAAGCATGTTATAAAGAACAACACTGTAAAAGTATTTTATTCTGAAAAGCTTGTTGTGTAAGGATATTATTACATGTGCTGTAAATCATAAACATGATAACTTTGAGTGGTTGTGCAATTTACTAAGCCAACATTATATCGAAATTAAAAATCAATTCATTGCATATTTCCAGTACTCCAAACCAATATTAAATTAATAAAGCATTCAACTAGAATACATAAAACTTGTGCCATTTTACCAAGGACCAAAAAGATATAAATGCCAACTATTTTATGGTTAAACATGGAGTAGTCCACAACTGATGGTTATTTTAATCAACATTGAATGGCACAGTTTTCCTGTGAATTTAGAGCTGGTAGAATGCTGCTTCATTGAGAATTTGATGGCTTTTACAGGTGCTTTTGGTGTGAAGGAACATACCTTATTTCTCGTCCTTTTAAGATGTGCATTGCAAATAAAAGGCTTTCTTGAACTATTCTTTTCTTGCAGCACAACTTCTCATAATCATGAAAATGCAGCATGCTATAATGCATCAGAAGACTGTTTGTGGAGTTGAAAGTTCAAGTAATGGCAACAAACTTCTCAACTGGTGCCAAAGTGTCAAAAATTGTCTTGTACCGGTTACCAATTAGGGCTATACACAGTTCTTATGAAAACGCCAATGAAATATGCTTTTTGCAACAATCAACTAGGGCAGGTGCCAAATCATCTAGGTCCTTAACATCAAAGTAGCCTTCAAAGTCAAACAATACTGCATGTAGTATATGAACAGCATGCCAAACATATTTTGAGTTCACTGCAAATGGAAAACACCGGTAACCTCCCTGTCACTCGAGTGTGAAGAGAGGTTACTAGAGCCCCCCTGACTGTATAGGGAGGTTACTGGAGCTCCCCGGAATGGTATATTCCAGTAACCTCCCTGTACACTTCTGTAACCAATTGGCACACTAGTGTACCAGAGCGTTACCAGAGTTTCGAGACGTAAACCAGCTTTAGGATTTATTTCTACTTATGATAGGAAATGGTATTTTTTACGGGAAAACAGACTTCTCAGTAAGTCTTAGAATCAATATCAGTCTAAGTAGTGGATATAACTGCATTACTTAGTAGCTAAAAAAAATTTTAACTGGTGGCAAACCCGAAGTTTACAGGAGGGTAACCGGAAGTGTACGGGAAGGTTACTGAAGTGGACGGGAGGGTTACCGAAGTGTACGGGGGGATTACTGAAGTGTATGGGAGAGTTACTGGTCTTCCCACATGAAGATTCCTATGTATTGGAGGGATACCAGAGTGTATGGTAGGTTACAGGTGGAAGCTAGCTTAGGCTTATTAATTATGCTGTGCCTACCTGCCTACAGTGGCGCCTCACATTGCCCACGAACCCGAGCCCACCAAAATGCCACACGTAGCAAATTTCAGCCCCAACTGCTTGCTCCTTGAGTCCACTGTGATGCTCCACTCAAACCTACTGTGATTCCTTTGCGGCACCATGACATTGTCCACACCAACCAAAGGGTGACCAGGCGTCATGCAATGGGCCACTTGACCTGTAGTGTCATCAAACATGTTCCAAACATCAACATCAATCATCATTCTCCATCTCAACCCTCGTGGAAAGGATGCCGAGGTTTCATGTCTTTCATCAGTCGCCATTGCCGTCCTCGTGGATAGGAAGCAGGAGTTTGTTGCACTTCATGCAATTCTTGTCAAGAAGAGAATTAGCCTTCCCGGTCTTTCTCATTCCATCTCAAAAAGACTTCCTCAGATATGTGAAATCGCTTTCTGCCTGAAAGCCCCCTCTGGTATCATGATGACACTTGCTCCAATGTACTGCACATTTTGTTTTTGGCTTGGTCATAAAATCGAATATGTCTGGTCGTCTTCCTTTTAACTTGTTTCCATGCCTGTCAGCAACATCAGCATCTGGACTGTCCATCATATCTTCCATTCAGCTACTGCACATGGCATTCCTGCAGCATGAGAATCCACCACGAGACATTCGACAAGGGTAATACTGAAAGGGGGCATGGGTTGAGCACAACTTTGAAGAGGTGAACTTATAACTGTTGAAATAGTAGACCAGATACTCACGAGACCGCTTTTGAGACCCGGGTAATGAATTTAAAAAGGAAAGGACGTTACATATCAAATGTGAGGATGTTAAGGAAACAAATTAGGTACTCGTGTCGTGCTCATGGTGTGAAAATATGTGAAGAAGAATGAAATAAATTGTAAGCCTGAGGTGAAAAGTAATAAAGGAAAAAAGGCAGTTTATAACTCACTCGCCACCAAATCACTTTTCCAGATTTTTCAGCAGGTGTTTGCAACACCTGTTTGTGTTTTGTGTCCTAAATACACAAAGTAAAAGACAATAACCAATGTTATGCAAACAAATAAATTCATGCTAGATAAAAATAAATACTTCTACCTCATTTTGCTGAACCTCTGCAGTTGTTCCAGCAGACGCCTTGACAGACAAAGAGTTTTGTTCATTTTGCCCCTTTCTTTGATTCGCATTCTTTGTTGCAAAAGCAACTCTCAAGTATTTTGGAACCTTGTCATAATGTAACCATTCATCAGGATACTCCTTCAACCACCAAACCTTGTACAGCCTGGCCTTCCCTGGTTTCTTATTAGAATACAGGATGGTGTGGACAACCTTATCTATGGCATCCTAATGCACAAAGAAGAAATGAATCCAATGTGGGGAATACATGGCAGGCAAAACGGAAATAGCAAAAAGTAGACATTGAAAGGAGTACACTGATACCTTTGCAAAGTGCTCATTTATTGTCTCTTGAATCTTTCTCATGTTGAAATCTTCTATGACATCAGATGTAATGATGCCTTTAGGTTGCCAAATATCTTTATAATCTCCCATCCATCTGATTATGTACTTTTTCTGACCATTTGATTCAAACTTGGAATGAAATTTGTCTCTGGCTGAAAAGGAGTCTAATACCATGCTTCTCTACAACTCTTCCAAACAAGCATCCCTCTCTGTTAGGAATCCTACCAAAAAAACATTCTCCTTCCGACATGGAGTTATCACTGACTCCTAACAGTTCTGTTGTCTCTACAATATCAAAACCCTAAGGTGAAATTGGCTCAAAGAGGCAGAAAGTGTATCATCAACAGAATTTGTCAATGTCAATGTCATCTAAGAAGGCTCCTCCTGAGGCAGAAAGGCACTCAGTTTGATGATAAACCACTTCATTACTGCTAATGCACTTCCATTCCATCTCTCTGAGTGCCCCTTACTGCTAGTCTTTGCAAGGAACACAACCAACTCCTACAAGCCAACAAGAAGGACAGAGTTGAGTGGGACATTGCTTGATGCGAACTACACAGCCTACCAAACTTCCTCCATTTCAATGCTTCTCACCAATGCCAATATTTTTGGGATGGGTATATATGGTGATGGAGCAACCATTGGTAAAATTCCAATGATGAATGTCCTTGCTGCTTCTGCTGGTAACCCAAATTGTGTTCTTGACATTGTTTATTGTAGTGGACACATGAGTGAAGGTGGAAAAAAGATGTGTATTATATCTGCCAACAGATGTTGCCTAAAATGCGTTTGCTTGATCGAGATAGAACTCTGTTTGATTGGATTTCATTTGATGGGGCAAGTAATGTTCAGTGGGCAGGTTCATTTATTGAACAGTACTTTCCTCGATACACTGTCTCTATTGGGGTGGAGCACACTGTGTCTCTTCTCTTTGGAAAAGTCATGGCTATTCGTCCAATGAAGGAAATGTGTGGCTTCGCTAAAAAGGTTTGTTGCCACGTGTACATGTTTAAGACTTAACATTATCTCACATATCGTTTTTGCCTTGGGATAGCTCAGGGAAGTTTTTAGCTCAGTAAGACATAAGCCGCCCTCAGTCTTCAGGAAGATCAGTCAAGTTAACAACAATGGTAAGACACTTTTGTTCATTGAACCTTTGGAGTGTAGGATGGGTGGAGAGGCCCTCCAGTTGCTAAGGGTGTTACGGTTGAAGGACACCATTATGGAGGCAACCATGAGTAAAGTATTTGTCAAAGAAAAGAAATTTCACTTTATTAGGGAAATCGTATGAGACGAAGGCTTTTGGGACTTACTCTTTGCTATTTGCCAGTGTTGGTACCCACTGTTCCGTCTTTTGAGGCTTGCCGATCTTGCAATTGGAAGAATCGACAAGGTAAAGTATTATGTCTGTCAAATGGACAGACTCCTTGACTCGGGGTTGAGGATGTTCTTCTGAAGTGGAGAAGTGCAGACTGTCTATACTACAAGCTCCTTCTTGCTTCTATGAGAAAGATTGACAACAGAGGAGGTGGCAGCTCATCTGTTGAAGGCCTGACTGAGGAAGCATCGCAGATTTAAGATGAAGGCAAGTGTTTGTTATCTTTCACATTCCATTTTCCTGACCTATACTCAACAACTTGACACCTTTTCATGATAGA
Source organism: Cyclotella cryptica (assembly GCA_013187285.1). Lineage (NCBI taxonomy): Eukaryota > Bacillariophyta > Thalassiosirophyceae > Thalassiosirales > Thalassiosiraceae > Cyclotella > Cyclotella cryptica. The sequence continues at coordinate 401,295 of JABMIG010000035.1, forward strand.
GGACAAATCTAGCTCTGATGAGGACAGTGTGAGTATTGAGGGATATGAAGCGGTAGAGTCAGATGATTAGCCTGAATCTGAAGAGCCCATGGATGAGTTTCAGAAATTGGAGTACTGGGCCAAGAAGCATGTCATGCATCACAGATCAAGGCTTTTACCTGACCACATTCGGGCCGCATACATATGCAGTCCACATACAGAAGTGATGAAGCATGCAGTCGACACTTGCACTCAGCTGTGGGGGATTGTGCAGTGTTGATAAAGCTGGATAAGAATAGTGAAAGGAAGAGAGAAAAGGGAAAAGGATGGGCATATGTTCTGTTGGGAATGTATGATGACATTTATGATGAGGACAGGAGTCGCCTTGAAAATGATCCAAGTAGTTATGAATTCTACAAGATGAGCAGTGCTGGTGGGGAGGACTTTTATTGGATGGTTACCAAGTTTTACAAAGTTAATCCAGTGCCTGGGTTTAGGATTCATGCCTATGATGCGTGTGACATCTAGGGGAACTGAATGATGACGAAGATGAATTAATTGAGGATAACAGTGATGCCAATAGGGCACAAAGTAGTTTGCTTTTTCCCACCGTAGCGTTGATGTGGGTTTTTCGGCAAACATGATGAGGGCACAAAGTAGTTTGTGTTTTCCCACCATAGTGATGACGTGGGATTTTTCACTGAATAGTTGTGTGATTTTGTAAACTAAAGATAATGACTACTGACATTCTGGTGAATTACTGGATTATTACCAGATAATTACTGGAAAAATACTGGTGAATTACTGGATTATTACTAGAATATTGCTGCTCTAGAAGCTACACCAAGATATCATTTGGATTACTGTCAGAGTTCTGATTACTGTCGAAATTGCAGTAATATTGCTGCTCTTGAAGCTACATCAAGATAGCATTTGGATTACTGTCAGAGTTCTGATTACTGTCGAAATTGCAGTAATATTGCTGCTCTTGAAGCTACACCAAGATAGCATTTGGATTACTGTCAGAGTTCTGATTACTGTCGAAATTGCAGTAATATTACTGTTGTGACCGAGGAGTAGGAGTCACAGTAATGTGACGTCACCTAGATCATGCCTAGATAAGCTGGTCAGTAACCAATAACCAGTTCTGATTACTGACTGTTAGACCAGAATTTAAAAATCGGAATTTGAAACTTAGCTTGTAAGAGGATCTTAACCTGGTCCCCACTATTGAGATGTTCTCATAGATGTTGTTCAGTTGGTGGATTATTGTCAGAAACATGCTCTCCCTTGAACAATCGCTTCTGCTCCAAGATGTATGTCTCAGATCGTCCTTTTGCCTGATTATCAAACAAAACTTCAATCTCATAATTATCAGCATGTGTATGCTGTTTGCCCCCTGCCTTGGTTCTCACAGACATTCCCAATAACTTTTCCTCAAAATGTTGAAATTTCTTCTTTACATCTACACAGGCAGAGTTTGCAAGGTTGACTAAGCCATGATTTGACACCCTTCTTTTTGTATCTGCCTTATCACTGACAGTGTCACTGATGGTATACGGTGGATCATGAGTTGCTCCATGAACAACAATTGCCATGGAATGATTTCTTTGAGAAATTCACTGTTCTCAGTGTTGAGACTATGAATATCTCCCCAATTGAGCTGGAGACAACTTAAGACACTTCCCTTCCAATTACACATTAGGTCTTCAACATCAGTAGTGCTGGCTATTGGCTGACCTCTGTTTGTGTGTCGGCTTTGATTAAACGCTGTTACTATTGCTGCTTCAAATGAAGATTTCCTTATCATGATCACATCCTGGCGGATTGAGCACAACCTTTGAAGGATATCATGAGTATTTTTGTGTGTAACCACAGGAAAGCAAGTACAGTTCATGCCATGAGGAATGTGAGCATAATAGGACAGCATTTTTTTGCATGTGCAACATTGAGACCCCCCTTTTTGTATGGAACGAGTCCACCATCCAATATAACAATGCCTTCCCTGTTTGTCTCAACACTGATCCTGCATTGTGCGGCACTTGTCAACACAACAAGTCCTTCCATGTGTGTGGCTATCTTATTTTTTGCAGCAATGGATGGATGATTTGGGTCTGCTGTGTACTACGGGTCCGGTGTTTTGTTGGGAGAATGAGCACCATTAAAAAATTGATGATCTTCAGGACTACTTGCTTTTTTTGTTGCAAGAGTTTCTCTTCCATTTCACCAAAACTCATGTGATTGTTTGAAGTTGTGGAAGATATGCCCGTTGGTTCTGTGGTATTCTTTTGAGCCTTCCAAAGAGGTGACGTTGGAGCGAGCACATGGCCCGCTTGAGCACATTCAACACCTGTGGCCTCCAGTGTTGGCAACCCAATAGCATGATTAACATAGTTGTTATTGTACCGTGAGTATTATTAATGTTAAAAACCATGGGTTGTGGATTTTTTGGCTGAGAAATCATTTTGGGAAGAATAAGTAATTATGATGTGACTGTTCATGAAGAAAATGATGTCAAACAGCGGCTGGGTTGAAAATTGGGCACATGTGGCCACAGGTACCGTAAGTAGGATCTAGTACTTAAGTTGCAGTGGTCAAATGAATGATGGCACGGGGCTCATCGATTTTGTATAGAAACTGGTGCAAATTGGTGTTGTTGTATTCGCATCTTCATCAACTCTGCATTTCATAACCGTTTATAAGCATATAGCTTCATGACCACACTCGAGGAGGAGTTTTAAGCTTGGATATCTTGTCATAAATAGTATCCAGTTTGTTGACAGTAACAATTTCCTCTAGATTGCTCTGGCAGTTTATGGCAAGGTGTCCAGCCTAACTCACCCCACTGGCCAGGTAATGTTCAGCACTTTTCTTGTAATTGTTTAATGATATATCATCTCCCATTTGGCCTCTGTCACCACCAAATCCTGCAGCCATCCTACCTCATATAACTTTCTTAGATGACAACCGGTGTTCCACATAGCATTTGTACACGCATGCTAAACAATGATGCAATTGCAATTCCAGTTCGTAAAACTCCCCACCACATGTTTCAATGTTGATACTCAATGCTGTGTAGTATGCTTCAAGGGAAGGTGCCAAGAAGCCATTGATTGCTTGGATTGGACCTAAATTTTGGAGGATTGTAGCAAGATCTTTTTTCATTCTCTTTTTCTGTTCATCTATGTATTGATGGGGAGGAATTCCGTACTCCTCGAGAAATGCAACTCCATCCAGAACTATTCCAGTGGTGATAACTCTTGCTTTCTTGAGATTATGGAAGGCATGTTCGCGAATTTTTCTGATTGTTTCCAGACCAGTTTGGTTACTGATATCAAATAGGGACCATTGCAACTCATTATATGTGCTGATGTTCAGAAATGATTTTCCAAGTTCAGAATGCAATGGGCCACCACAGGAAATAAACTCACACGAAACTTTTTGCCGTCGATTGCATCGTCTGGTAGCCACTTCTTCAATTCCTCATCAACTACAGTTTCCAGGTATTGGCAGAGCATCCTTCATCCATCATTGTGGTTCCCATGTGAGATCATATGGAATGCAAGTTTACAGTGAGTGTTGCCGTTGTCACTATGTAGAATGCCATCACCAATGAGAGCAAAATAGTCCCCAATCCATGTGATTCTTTTGTCGCCACTTTCCATACTGATGGTGTGTTCATTATCCACAACCAAGGAGTGCTTTTGGAGTGTTTACAGGATGGTGGAGGGGAACACGACGACGTGAAAGAGAAAGGGGTGATCTTACAGATTCCATTTGCTAGCCATGGAATTTTTGTCAAGGAGGGATTGTCTGGTGAGTGGCATGTCTGGTACCAAGATTTTTGATGGGCTGAAATTTTGTCACATGTGGCTACTGTGTTTATACTAATTCCTATATATAATTTTTCAGGATAATCCACCATTTTCAATCAAGTGATGCAAATCATAATATGTTACATCTCTACATCACACGAAGACCATGCCAAGCATGTCATTACTTAACTAATGGCTCAGACCAAACAAACCGCTTGCCACTCTACTTGCAGAAAAGCTTCCCGATTTCAGCTTGCCACCAAAGCTGCTCGAAGAAGCGTCCATGCAATGGTAGGGGTTAAAAAGCCTCATCGTTATTGTCCTGGCACTGTTGCACTCAGCGAAATCCGCCGCGACCAAAAAAGCACAGATCTTCTTTTTCCACGAGGTGCCATTCCAGCACCTTGCAAAGGAAGTTCTGCAGAATTTAAATATGCCAGGTTCCTATCCACGTTTCAATGTGGAACATTTTCAGGCAACTTCTTTGTTGGCTATGCAAGAATCCATGGAAGCTTTCAGCATCAGACTTTTTGAGGATGCAAACTTGTGTGTGATCCATGCCATGACGGTCACCATCATGCCAAAAGACATGCAACTTGCACTGCGAATAAAAGGGGAGTCTGAATCGATGCACGACTAATGTATTTTAGGAGACAAGGGAGTGAAAGTTTCGATGATCAAGTGTCCCAGCTGAATGTTTGAATGTTTAACTTGTTTGAACTTCCATGGCATTTGGGTCACCCTCGTCTCTAAACACACGCAGCTTTGGCTTTGTATAATAGATGAACAACATATGACAGGATCTGGTCCACTTATGATGATGTGTTGGCACTTGATAGTCGTGTGACTGATCCAGATGTCACGACGTAACAGTCCTTAACTATTGAGTAAAGTACTTAAGTAAGTCTTTCTCAGTAATCTCCCGATCACAGTAATCACATTACTGTCAAAATTAAAAAATATTCCAGAGTAACGCGGAATTCCGATGGAATTCCTCCGGAATTTGCAACCTAGGCACTGGAATGGTAATTTTCAAATCTGACATAGGCCAATTATCTACCGTATATCTCGGTTCATAAGTAATGCCAAATGTCAAAAGATACTTTTGCAAATTACTTATAATCCGTACGAAGCAAGAGATGCCAACACGACGAAAATAAATTAGTATCCATCCTAGTTACCATAATACTCTGTGGTACTGTAGATCGCGCCATTTTTGTTTTGCTTCGGCGTGCTTCGGCGGCCAATTGGTAGGTACCGCGATGTGAAATGGTGTGATGTGAGTTTAGCGGGATGTAGGCATAACTCAGCAACCAACCGGAGTTATAGTGTCCTGTACATATCAGCGTGTTGCTGTTAAGAAGGAGAAATGATCTATGACAGTTCTAGAACATCCGGTGCTCATTTACTAGGTTAAAAACACAAATGTCATGAGAATCGGGGAAATATAACTTATACTCCGAGTGTACTTATAAACCGAGATATACGGTACTCTACAGTAGTATACTACTGTAACCCTTAAGATACCTTTAATTTCTCAGAGATGCTAGACATCCCTCAATGATCTAAGTCTTGCTAGTAAAGCAAGAATTGTTTCACTACCCAAAAATGCCATTCGGGACAAAATGCTCTATGTCATTAACTACTGACATTTGAGCCATACCAGATGTGTGTATAACCTACGCAACATCTCTTTGTCTCGTTAGCACAAAACATACCAAATGAATGTAGAATTCTACATGGTTTTGTTTTGCCAAAATGAAGCATGTTTGCTTCATCATGGTGTTTTGATACTTCATAATTGGAACTAAATTAACTCACAAAACCAAAGCTGAAAAGCATTCCACAAGATTTTTTAAATACTTTTTGGCTTGGTCACTATCGATCAATAACCTACTCAAGCAAATTTTTCTGGACCGTCTGTCCATCGCCGTACTGTCCTTTGACCGTCCGTCGTTGTCAAGCCGACTCACGTCAGTCCAACATTGTCACGTCTGTCCTTCTCTAGTTGAGCGTTCAGCATCCATGTTTTGCTCATAGAGCTATTGTCTGTCGAGAGCCGGTAATTAGTAGCACAGCGTCTCTGCTACGTGATCCCGTCGCCAACAAGATTTGTGCAAAGCGTGTCTCCATTGAGGCCGAACTGCCACAAAGCTCCTACAAGACCCTTTTCTTGGGAACAAGTCTTGGAGCAGCGCTCTCAAGAATGTCTTCTGAGAAGATTGTGCCCATTGGGCTTAAACACCAAGAATGCAAGCGCGGAAGGGGTGGCGAGAAAGCCCCCATCCGTTATGTGCAAGATTTGGACCCAGTCCAAGAAGCTTTGGACCTCAAGCCCGAGTCCCTCAAGTGCACCCTCGCAAACAGGTCAGAAACCCGAGTCATAGTTTGGTCCGGACACGGTACCAACAAGCAGTTTGTACTGCATGTGAACAAGGCGTACAGTACCGTCAAGAAAATGGGGCTAATTCCCACCTTCAATGATGCCAAAAAGGCACACGACTCATAAACAGGTGTATGGAAGGCTGTTCTCCTTGAACTAGCCAAAGCCCCCTCAGTACGACTGAAAAAGAGAAAAGGACCGCAGAGTCACTCTCCCTAGAGGCTGAGGTACTCGACTTACGGGAAAAAATACTGACTTGGCCCTAGCAATTTTTCAACACTACGCCAACCTTCTCACTGAAGAGGCTCGTCAGCCCTGGGACTCGATTGTTGAGGAACAGATGAAGTCAACGCATTTTCATGACATCTTTGGAGTTGAAAGGAAGAAGTCACCGGGCAAAACGTCTGAGTCATTTTGAAGGTGCCAGTTACTCCACCTCCAATTGTGTTTTGTACATGATGCGGGTGAGAGCTTGAGATTCTACATCTCTAATTGCCTCAAGAAGCCCAACAAGGTTTGGGTGCATCAGTCTGTGCAAGACGTGATGCCGTTGAACAATTACTTGGAATATCTCCCGTGCTTGTACTACAGCCCAAGCTCAAGTACGCAGACCTAACAGGTCTCCTCCTTCACAGATTCAGAGCTTGCATGCCACATATTGCACATGTGTCCATTGAAGTGGTAGGACCAGTACTGCTTGCTTGAGAAGTGCTATCCCAAAAGGGTTAAGCCTCTATTGCTCATTCTTGAGCGCATTGAGGTGGCCTACTTGGTAGATGAGAAGCAGTTGACTTCTAAGCCTGTAAATGCCCAAGCAGCCGACCAGCCCTCCAGGAAGTTTGCGCCAGGCGAGCGCATTTGTAGGATGCCCAAGCAAGCATGCATAGAGTATATGTGCATTGAAAGGAACTGAGAGCTATGCAAGCAGCATGGGGGTGCTCACACCATGCACAACACTGCAGAGTGTTGTCATTACAACAAGGATGGAACTCCTACATGGGTTACTTTTGGGCAAGCTGCGTGAAAGTCTCATGATGATGACCTCCCCAAGAAGTCCTATGATCAGCTCTTGGCTTGCATGGAGAAACTTGAGAAGTCTCTCGAGAAAGCCAACAAAAAAGGCAAGAAACATCGCCATCATGAAGAATGTTGGAAGTCTTTGGAGCTTGTACTGTTGTAACAGCTAGTAGAGTCTTTTAGTTCTGGATTTTATGACTTTATATCTACAGTTACGTCACTTGGACTATCTTGGGTGACTGTCTTGGTGCACTCGGGTTTCCTGTCTTGTCTAAGTCCTGCAAGACGTAAAACCCCGTGCTACTCCCCCTCTTCCAAGTTTGGGCGATTTTGCTCTCCAACAATCTCCCCGCTCGAATCTCGGACCCTCAGGTACTCGTCGTGTCCCACATACAATGGTATGTGCCTGTCAAAAATTGCCAACGTCACGTTCTTGGCGAATATGTCAGCATTATTTGACTCTCCTGAGATATGACGTATGACCAGTAATCCCTGGTCTTTAAGTTCACGCAAGAAGTAATTGCGTATGTCCACGTGACGTGTTCTACCTCCTACACTCCAACTATTAATAGCTATGTCCACTGCGCTGGAATTGTCCATCTCCAAAATCATAGGCAACTCCACTTCAAGTTCCAGTGATTCCAGCAGCCTGTATATGTACAGCATATCCTGCGCTACCATGACTCCAGCTGCTATTTCCACCTCTGTCACTGAGTCACAAACTTCTGTGTGACGCTTTGAAATGATATGGGGACATCATTCATGAACACACGACCCCCTGATATGCTTCTTTGATCGTCCGTATTGGTCGCGTAATCGGAGTCTGACCTTCCATGTATTTTGAACTTGTAACCATGACTCCACATATCCGTTGGGGAAATCAACAGGCCTCGATGCTCTGTGCATGCAACGTATTTGATCAGGGTCTTGAGTGCGCGGACATGAGCCTCCCTAGGCGCAGACATGTGCCTAGCTAGTCTGCGTATGGCGTTGAATATGTCAGGGTGCGACCATTGCATCATAAACATGCACGTTGCAGTTGCGGACCGGTACATTTTTGTGTCTCAAGTCTCTGTCCCGTCGTCATCTCCCTTAACGTGTACATGCCCCGGTACCGCAGGAGTCTTGGACACAGGCCCTTTAGGTACCTCGTACTTGTCCGTTAGTTTCTTAATAAGGACTGGCTGTGTGAACTTTACAGTGCCTTGCCCTTTCGCATCACGCGTGATTGACAGTTTACTGCCCACGTATTCTGTGAGCACCCCTTCGCGTTTGCACGTGAATGCCTTTTCTAAATCGCTTTGGACTTGTTCCACCAAGTTGGGAGGGCCCAAGACCATGACGTCATCAACCCAGGTGACAAACACGATCAAGGCCCCATTGATCCATCCATAGTATAGGCATGGATCAGCCTTTGATTGCTTGTAGGTCACGTTTTTGATGTGAGTTGCGAACGTCTTGAAAAAGCAGTATGCAGCCTGCTTGGTATCATACAATGGTACGTTCATACATAGTGCAACATCACCTGGATACCACTCTTCAAAGCCATCCGGGACTTCTATGTAGAGTTCCTCACCGTTCGCAAACTTTCCTTGTAGGAATGCCCCTTCAACATCTATAATTGCTGATGTCCATGTCTTGTTCATGCCATACAACATGAGTACGATTCGCACTGTGATGGGATTGGTCACCCGTGCTGCAATAGAGTCTGATGCGTAGTGACTCCCATCTACTTGCTCGTACCCACGTGCATTGAGCCTTCCCCTACGGGTTCCGTTTGACTTTTGCTTCATAGCCCATGTTGTGGTGAGAACCTTCGCACCCTTTGGTAGCAAGTCTCTTGGGACGGCAGTTAGGGCATCATACTTGTCGAATTGAGCTTTCTTGTTTTGGATTTCCTTACCCCACTCATCCGCGTCAGGACTTGGCATGGCCTTCTTGTAGTTAAGAACCTTGAGTTGACTCGTGTGGCTTATACCGCCACCTACACCGGCTCCAATAAGGGCCACTTCCATGCTTCGCAAGGCCATATACGTATTGGCCAGTTCACCTTGGTCTAGCTCTGCCATCTTGCCTAGATACCACAGCTCCACAGCTGGTGCATACGTGAGCCTGTCAGGGGGCTTAATTGCACGGCCTGCCCTTGTACGTCCAGTACAGGGTCCTGTGACCAATGGTGTTCCCGATGTCACCTTGCCTCCTGGCCCACTAGGCTGATTGTTGGTTGGCCCTGATGCCGTGACGTCATCCTCAGTTTTGGTGCCCAACCCTGTAACTGACTCTGTTTCTACGTCGGATTCAAGGTCTTCCGGGGTTTCTAGGTCAATGACTCCTACTGTGTCATCCTTGAAGAACATGCGTTTAAGCCAGTACACATCACCACTGACAATGACGCAAGATGTCCGCATGTCCCACATGTGTACGCTGTCACTTTCACGATGAGCGTACCCCACAAACATCATCGTGGCACCGCGATCCCCTGTCTTACCGTCTTTTCCCTCTGCAACCACGCCAGCCTCGCCCCATACTCTGAGCTTACACCGAACATGTGTGCATCACGGGTGGCCAGCTTTCCCTTCACGTCAACCACAACCAGCCCATCCAGCTGTGTTGCACACATGATGGCCCTTGGGTACTTTGGACTTGACGTCCTCAGGTACCTGTGCTGTGCCCATCATAGCTCGTGCCTTTCCCGCGAGATACGGGAATGTCAGTTCATCCAGGCTGTTGTGCTGTGGTGTGTCTTGTGACATGAACTCGAAGTCCAAGGGCTGTAATGCTGCCCATTCGCTGTTCACAGCGCGTTTTGCCTGCTTGTGGTTCTCACCAGCTGGATCCAGTCGTATGTACCGCACTGGTATCCCACGTGACTTCATCTTGTTTATGTGTTTGCAAGTACGCTCCACTGTTTCACTCTTAGTCATGGTGAAATCACTCCATTTCTCTCCCGTTGCTTTGCAGCCTAGGACCTTCCAATTATCACGGTTGATTGTGGTATCACTTGATGCTTCCGTCTTGATCGTTATCTTGGATAAATCCAGGTATATCCTATGCCCTGGTATATCCGTCTTTGGCGTGTTTGATTCTTTTTGAACATCCTTCTGCCTAGCCTTGGATTGCGTGCAGTGTTTGTATGGCTTCAACGTGCCACGTGTTATGATCCAGCCTAGTTCCCTAGCTGTCTTGTGCACGGAGTCTTCCTTCCAATGACCCACCAAACAATGGGCCATATTGATTCTAAGCCTCATTGGCTTGGTGATACTCCCAGCGGTCACTTCAACGTTTCTTGCAAACTTGCATGCATATATTGCCCCTTTCTCAGTGGGCACTACTATGTCAAAGTCAATGCTTCCACCCTTCCCGTTTTTGATACATATTAGGGTCTTGTCTCCTTGCACTATTTTCCACCCTTGCTTGTGTATCAACTTGGACATGCTAAGCAAGTTGAAATTGTGTTTCGTGCTGAAACTGCAGTCCTTTAATACTGCCCTCATCCCTGTTTTCCAGTCCTTGTCCACAAAGACTCCTGGGATGTCAATCAGGGCGGTAGACTCCATTGCTGAGCCTGTATGCCCTAGGCTGTACACCATCGTGTCACGTACATTTCTCGCTCCGACGTTACACCTAGTCATGTGCATGCTAGCCCCGGTGTCACAGATCCACACGTCATCCTGACGCAATATCGCCAACGTGTCATCACCTTTCTCAGCCGGTACGACCACTCCCAGCTTATCCGGGACCAATGACGTCAAGGATGCCTCGACACTCAAGGATGCCGCTTCTGTCTTGGCGGCCTTCTCCTTGTACCATGCGGGTGCCTTCTCAGGATGTTTCTTGTAACACTCTGCCTCTCTGTGACCCTTCAGGCCACAGAAGTTGCACTTCATGTTTGAGCTACTGCCCCCTTCTTTGTTGTTCCCACGACCACCATGCAACTCCCCTTTACGCTTCTTGCAGTCCGCATCCTTGTATCCACATACTCTGCCGCAGTTCCTGCACTTTCCCTTGAATGTTCCATCACCCTCAATGGAAGCCAGGTGTACCTCTTTCTCTCCGGTACTCCTCTTACTCCCACTTTTTGTGAGCCTCTGTATTTCCGAGATGCTGTTGCACAGCCCATCAAAATCGGGACTCAATGACTTCAATTCGTCCAAGATCAATCTCGCATATGACGTGTCGTTGTTCTTGCGTCATCAGCATGCGTAACTCCTGGTCAGTCTTTGTGACCTCATACTTGTCGAGAACTCCGACCACGTCATTATAGAAATCCCTCACGCCTTTCAACTGTAGCTTGTCCAGCTCAGCCTCCAACTCAATCATAGCACTGTTGTCCGAGGGTTTATTTGCCTCCTTGGCCTTTGCAACGAATTCATGTGTGAGTCCATTGGGATAGTCATCGCTCATCATCTTTCCCAGCAAGGCAATACCGTGACTCTTTCCCTGCCCCAACGCGATTATTGCGCACAGCTTCTTATTAGCCTTGTACAGCTCAATAAGAGTTGCGTTCGCGGGATCCGTCACGTCAAGTACTGCGAACTCCAACTTGGTTGGACAGTTCGCCATCAACATGGGATCCAATGCATCCCCCACACCCATGAACTCTGCGTACGATTCAATCTTGCTGACGTACACACCGAAACTCTCTGCCTTTCTGTCCCGATACGGGATCTTGCTTAAGCTGTTATCACTCATTTTCAATTTCTTGTTGGGCTCGTAACTTCTCAAGTTACTTCAAAGTATGTTGGAAGTCTTTGTAGCTTTGTTGCAACAGCTAGTAGAGTCTTTTAGTTCTGGATTTTACGACTTTAGATCAACAGTTATGTCACTCGGACTATCTTGGGTGACTGTCTTGGTGCGCTCCGGTTTCCTGTCTTGTCTGAGTCCTGCAAGACATAAAACCCCACGATACTTCCCCTCTTTCAAGTTTGGACAATTTTGCTCTCCGACAAAGAAAGCGACAGCAAATTGCACTCCTCCTGAAGCCTTGGGTTGGGTAGTACCAAGGAAATTGAAAATAGTTGTAAGAAAATCAAAGCTAACCATGAGTTAGCTAATTACACTACCCCTAGTCCGATAAAAACTACCAGTAACCAAAAATTGGAATTAAATCAAAAAAATATGATGGATTCTTTGAGTCACCAAGTGGACGCAACTTTGAAAAATCTCAAAAACATCTCGAACTTATCCACCAACTTTGAAGTAGACCCCGGCTCAAAGAGGGGCACCCTACATAAATCAAAGACAATTGAGCCATCGATCCCACAAAAGTCAATGGACTCAGTAACAGCAGTATTAGCTGACTCTCATGAAAGAGCTCAAAAGACTATGTGAATTGGGGGTACTACAGTGGCAGCCTGCATCTGAATGGGCTTCTTGTTTATAGTGCCAAAAAAGATCATACTGTACATTTCTTTAGTGATTTTAGAGAAGTAAACAAAAGGATAGTTAGAAAACCATTTCCGTTACCTAAAATTAGTACAGCAACGCAAGAGTTAGAAGGTGTCACTTTTGCCACAGCCCTTGACTCAAACATGGGCTACTACACCATTAGGTTGGATCCAGATGCATCCAAAATCTGCACCATTATTTTTCCATGGGGTAAATACACTTACCTCAGGTTACAAATGGGCATTGCTGGTTCTCCGGACATTTTTCAATCAAAAATGACGGAACTAATGGCCACCCTTGAGTTCGTAAGAGCTTACATTGATGATCTACTATGTATCACCAAGGGAACCCTGGAAGACCACCTGGCTAAATTGGAATTGGTCCTCTCCATACTGCAAGATGCCAACTTAAAAGTAAATGCTTGCAAATCAAACTTCTGTGTCGTTGAAACGGAATATCTTGTGTACATCCTCTCACGAGATGGAATTAAGCGACAACCCAAGAAGGTACAGTCGATACTTTCACTGTCACCGCCCAAAAATGTCAAAGACCTGAGTAGATTCCTTGGCATAGTCCAATACTATCAAGATCTTTGGGCATGACGCAACAAAATGCTTACCCCACTCAGAAGCCTTGTAGGCAAGTGTGGTCATACCAAACAATCCAAACTTCTTAAGGTTAAGAAAAAACCATGGAAATGGACTGAGAAACATCAAAAAGCATTCGATGACGTAAAGGCCACTAACGCCAAAGATGTGTCCTTGGCCTACCCTGATTATTCAAAAGGGTTTGAAATATACTGATGGATCCAAGAGGCAACTTGGATCCATCATTACTCAGAACAACCGGCCAATTGCATTTTTCAGCAGAAAAATCTCCGTCTGTCACCAAAAATACAGTGTAATCGAAATTGAACTTCTAGTCATAGTTGAAACACTCAAAGAGTTCAAAGGAATGCTGTGGGGCCAAGCAATTGTAGTCTATACAGACCACAAAAATCTCATGCAAGATGTGTTAGGTTTAACCTGTGAGAGGGTTTGCAGTTAGCATTTATTGCTAGAGGAATATGGTCCGGAAATCGTGCACAGCAAGGGAATCCACAAGACAGTTGCGGTTACGATTTGACACTTTGACTTTGGTCCGATGGAGGACGTCAAGGGAAACTGGATCACCTTAGCCAAATGCTGGTGCTATTACACCATGCAAGCAGAAAAGGAAACATCCCAAATCAAACACACAGACCTCATGAACTTTGTGTTTGCAAACCACAGTGAAGAGAATACTATCTCCCTGATAGTTAAGGAGAATGCCGCAGCTCAACCCACTGATAAAACGCTGGAGAAACTCAGCCTGCTAGTGGCATATAAACCTCAGCTGGTGTGCAAAGATGGCCAACTTGTCATCCCACAAGAACTATAACAGGGGGGTAGTGCAGCAGTACCACCACTACCCGCAACATCCAGGGACAACCCGTCTCAAAGAGACTCTTCGCGCTGCAAGGTATTGGAAAGGATTTTGACGTTCTTTTTGCACCTTTGTCAAAAAGTTTCATATATATGCCAAGTCAACAAACAATGCCAACGCAAGTATGGTAAATTACCTACAAAACTAGTTGTGTCGAACCCCTGGGAAGCATGTGTGGACCTAATAGGACCATACACTCTCAAGGGCAAAGACGGCACTGAAATTGACTTTATGTGTGTCACAATGATAGATCCAGCTACTAGTTGGTTCAAGATTGTGGAACTACAGGTAACTGAATTCAATTCTGTTACTCCCACTGGTAAAAAGGGCGGCAAGGGTACTAACACACATAATAAACCTAAGGAAGCATACTTTGATAAATCATCAGCACAAGTTGGCTCTTTAGTAAACAAGATCTGGTTTAGCCGTTACCCAGGTTGTCAGGTAATTATCTACGACAATGGAAGCAAGTTCAAGCTCAATCTCGAAACCCTATGTGATTCATATGGTATCAAGCGTAAGCCAACCCGCATCAAGAACCCCCAATAGAACGCAATACAAGTAAGCCAACCTGCATCAAGAACCCCCAATAGAACGCAATACAAGTAAGCCAACCTGCATCAAGAACCCCCAATAGAACGCAATACAAGAACAAATGCATCAACGAATCATGACCATGTTCCGCACCGCTGACTTAGACATGGCAAATACAGTGGTTCCAAGTGACATAGCAGGCTTCCTCACATAAGCTGCATGGGCCAATTGCTCCACATACCACAAAGTACTCAAAGCCTCTCTAGGTGCAGCAATATTTGACAGGGACATGCTGTTTGACATTCACTTCCTAGCCAACTGGAACAGAATATGAGATCATTGGCAAGGCCAAACCAATCGCAACACCGAACGTGAAAGCAAGTCTCAGGTCGATTGGGATTATAAAATTGGCAATAGAGTACTTCTTCACAAGGAAGGTATCCTCTGCAAATCAGAAAGTAAATACCATCGTGATCCTTGGCCTCTTTCAACAGTCCATGCAAATGGTACACTCAGGGTTCACTGCGGAACAAAATCAGAATGATTGAACATTAGTAGAGTAACTCCATATTTCGATACTACAGAAACTTAAAACAACAAACTGGATGTTAATCACACTTACTCCTCTCTCCACAAACACTTACACTTACAATATTGCTTCGTAGTAACTACTAAGCCGGAAAGTCTTGTCTCACCAGTAGTACTAGGTGTTCAATACAAGTGTCTTCCTTATCAAAAGCCTACATATTTTTCCTTTCTACAAATTTTTTAACACACCTCAACTGATTCTCCATTTGTGGGGGCGACCGGCATAGGCCAATTATCTACTCTACTATTCTAAGGTTACCTTTAAGATACCTTTAATTTCTCAGGAGATGCTAGACATCCCTCAATGATCCAAGTCTTGCTCATAAAGCAAGAATTGTAATTAACTAATGACATTGGAGCCATAACAGATGTGTGTACAACCTACACAAACATCTCTTTGTCTCATTAGCACATAGCATACCAAATCCATGTAGAATTCTGCATGGTTTTGTTTTGCCCAAATGAAGCATGTTTGCTTCATCATGGTGTTTTGATACTTCACAATTATAACTAAATTAACTCACAAAAACAAAAGCTGAAAAGCATTCCACAAGATTTTTTAAATACTTTTTGGCTTAGGTCAGAATCAGAAGATCCATGCTTTTCTTGTACTTACGAGTCTCACGGAGTGCCACAGCTCCTGGGCGATAACGATGGGGCTTCTTGACACCTCCTACAGCAGGGGCACTCTTGCGGGCTGCCTTTGTTGCAAGCTGCTTTCGGCGAGCTTTACCACCAGTAGACTTGCGAGCAGCGTGCTTCGTACAAGCCATGTTGTCTGCTGATGATACTATGCCTTTGCAAAAACACCTGATGCAAACCGATTCTGAATAATGATTCAAATATTTGTTAGCATATTATTTGTTTATTGCAGCAGTGCATAAGTTGAGTCACGCTGAAATTCAAAAGTGGTGTGGTTAGAATGCATGAATGTGAATTCTGTTCACACTGGTCAAGAGATAGTTGACACCTGCTCTACCACAATGGATTTGGTGGATACTTCATAAAAAATCCCCCTCTAGAATAACCTTGTTAACTAGGCCCAACATGATATCTTTGATGTAAAGACTTGTGATTAAGGAAGCTTCAGTCATGAACTACCAGTACACCAATGGTACACTCGGAGGATTTTTTGTCAAAACTTGGCATGATAAATGATACTGAGGCTTAAGCAATGCATAAAACATCTGGTAAGCCCCCAGTACACTCTTGAAACTTCCGGTAACCTCCCTGTACACACTGTTGTTTTGCAAGTGTACCGAAAGGTTACCGGTGTTTTTTGCTTGCAGTGTTGGGCTTGATAGGTTACCAGAGTATATATGCTGTACAAATATAATGGTAGAATAAAATGATCTAACTTTTGAAGGCACTGCAAGTTTGATGTATTCCCTTCATCAATTAAGTCGACAGCTCCTGCTTCTGCAACTTGAGTAAAGGATTATATCTGAGTAAAGGATTATATCTTGGATGAGAAGGGAACAAAGTTTTGCATCAATTGGAATGCCTTCATTGGCATACAGTTTTGCATAGAGGGAGGCATGCGGTCAATAAGTTTCATTTGTGTGACAAAAAAGAACACCAGAAAAGTGAGTAGGGCAAATCTTGCCAAAACAAATGATGGAGTTGAGTTGAACTTTCTCTCACCAGGCCTTCCCTCCATCTGTGGCACACTCCAGGTAGCAATAGCTCTTTCTTCAGTGAAACACAGGAAAAAGAATTTGGACACTTAAATGGCATTAATTGATGTATGTATATGCTTTAGTTTGGTCCGCAATTTATTGCTACTGTGTCACTAAAACGCATGACAAACAATTGTATCAAACACTGGTGGGAGCAAGCAAACTGTGTCATTATTGTATTGGAAGGTCTGAATTTCCCACAAACATCAGCCCCATCATATGTGTCTTTTCTCAGTTCGTTGGGCTGAATCCATTGTCTTTTAATTTCAAACCATTAACAGTGACCATCTTGTGAAGTTATTAATTTCTAAGCCATGCAACATGCTCTTAACTTAAAAATCTCTCTTGAACCCGGCATAGAGACTCTTTCTGATATATGGCATGATGTGTTCATGAGATGCAAAATCAGTGTGTGCAAAACACTATTTGTACATCATTATTGCTTTCATTGGTCATAACTTTCCACATGTATATAGGGGGGGTAGCTTTTTGATTTGGATTGTTTGCATGGGATGGACTTGAATGGGAGAGACTTTGTTGAGCTAGATCAAAATCCACCGCATTGATTTTGTTAGGATTGTTGAAAACAGGGGATGTGGTGAGATCAACTGGAGGCTGATGATTGCTGGGTATGGATTGCATGTTTGAATCATCCCCTCATGGTTCCCTTTGACTTGCCAATCAATACATTAATAAAATTATGTAACGGTCATTCTCATCTACAAAATCTACAAAATCAAACCCTGATATTTCATATCTTCATTCCCTGAACTGAGATCACTCCTCCCACAATATTGGTCAAGCAGACACCACTGCCAAATAGAAAATAGTGCTATATACTCTGGGTAGGAGTGTATGGGAGAGTTACTGGAGTGTACAAGAGGGTTACTGGGTTCCCTAGGTACTCTTAGACTACAGTATACGGTAAAATTGGGCAGAGTAGGAGCAAGCTATCTCTACTAGTATAATTACACATACTAAATCCCAATCTCTTCTAGGCCTGCCCCTTCATCCTCCCAAAGAACAAGCCTTAATGCCACATAGTGCCAAATTTCAGCCCGACACTAAAAAACGCTACTGTGAACCATCCGCATCAACACTCGGACTTGATTTTTATGTGCACACCAACAACATTATTACAATGTAATGGCATTAAATGAAATTGGAATTCAAATGAAAGATAATTAAAATCACAAAGAAGCACTTACACTTGCAGGCAGCGAAGTGAACGGGAGGCCAAACTCAGTCTGTGGGCATTTTTTAGTCTGTAAAGGTAGAAGGAAATTAAATATTTAACTGAAAATAGTTGTAGTCAAAACAAGTGTACAAAAGGTCAAGTTCATAAGAACTCATCTTGAAAATACACCCCCCACTGTCAATTGTTGTGGCTAGACTGCAGCAGTAGGCGGGATGCCAAACTCAGTCTGTGGGCTGAGTTTTGGTCATTCCCCCAGTTGGCCTGGAAGTAATTAAATTGACAAATTGATGTAGTCAAAACATTTGTAAAAAAGGTCAAGTTTATAAGAACCCACCTTGATAATATACCCGCCACTGCCATTGCTGTTGGCTACACTGCGGTGCCAGGCTGAATGACAAACTCAGTCTGTGGGCTGAGTTTTGGCCATTTATGGTACAGTATTGTACCATACCATACTTTAGGTATATGAGTACTATTTTGAGATGTGTAATTCTTGTGTTTGTATTTTTTGGTACAGTCACTTCTGATAATACTTATACATAAGTAATACTTATACATAAGTAACAAATGTAGTATACAGTAGTAATCATGATGTTAAAAATAAATATTAGGCCTAGCCAGTGAATGAGGTACATCTGGTACAGTAATTCTCAAATTTTTTACTTAAATCCTTTTTGGACAGATTTTGAGAGATTTGGCAGATTAGGGTCCTAATCTACCCAGTGAATGACGTACTTGTGGGACAGGAATTCTCAACATTCATATGCAATTCCTATGTGGAGGGTGTTTAAATAAATGGCAAAACATACTTGAAACCAACCTATTCGAAAAAAATCGGACCAATAAGCCTTCACCAAAAAATTCAAATACCAAGTAGAATTACCACCAAAAATAGACCGAACAGGTGATCTTCCTGGTGGTAACTTGTGATTCGCACAATGTAAGCCATGAACTACCCATGCACTTGGAAGATTTTTTGCTTCAAAGCTTAGCGTGATAAATGTAACTGTGGCTTAAACAATGTAAAAACGGGAAGCCCCTCGTACACTCTTGAAACTTCCAGTAATCTGCCTGTCCACTCTGACGTTTTGAGAGTGTACAGGGTTACCGGTGTTTTTTGTTTGCAATGAAACAAGGGCCCATGAGCTGCTGTCATTCTTCAGGCAGTGACATCATTGCCATTTATGTTCAAGACCAAGTGCATCCAAGATTGAATTGCTTTGAAGAATATGATATATCTGTATTGACAGCTGGAACACAAATTTAACTTACTTTGATGATCCACATCCATCAATGGTTGAAGCACTGTGAAGTTGAATTCAACAACCTGAGTGCATTTGAAGTCAAAGCACATTGTGGAAAACTAAATATTCATTGTTAACATGAGATAGGGACACACCCATGAATGAGTGTCCTGGAGGCAGAGCACATTTAATAAAATTTGTTTAGGTGAAGCCAAGACAGAATACAATGTAGATCAAAACCAAGCAACATGTCATTGATTTGTTGAGTAATTTATTTGTTTAGCTTGAACATGAAATACTCAGGTGGTAGCAATTCATTTTCTGGATAGTAATGAAAGGAACCGTAAAAAAGAAAACCAGTTATATATGATTCTTGTTCTGTAAGCCCAAAGCACAAATTTGTTAGCTGATGAGCCAAAGAATATACATTCTTTTCAGTTGCTGATAAAAATGCAAAACACCTTTAGATCCCAAAGTTGATGCTGAAAGCACAAAAAAGAATACCATGATTTGAGAAAATTGCCCGGCCCATACTCACCAATACCTGCTCACTCTTACTTGTGGGTTTGATACATCACACATGAAATAAAAAACATTAATAATTTTTTGAGTGTGTTCAATGAATCTATGAACTATGAGAAGCCAGGAAAATCCTACAAATAAGGAACGAAGAAAGTAAAATGGAGAAATACTCTTTAAAGGGAATATCTGGCAAGCTATGGACAGAATTAATCCGACAAAATCACATTTGAATCACATATGAAAAAATGCTGATTTCAACAGAAGAAAACGAAGACAAAGAAGTTCATATCAAATCTTTCAACAGAAGAAAACAAAGAGACTGAAGCTCATATCAAATCTTTATCCATTAGTACAATCACGATTTTGTCCAGTATGACATCTAAGAACAAAAAGCAACCTTTGCTGCCAAACTAGAGTGAATATTATTCAACATTTTCAAACATTTTTGAACTTTATGAACATTTTTGAACTATTAAAAATGTTCAAATATATTCAAAAATAATCAAATATTAGGGTTTGTACATCGACAACATTGTGTTGAACATATTTAAACATTTCTGCACATGTTCAAAAATGATAAAATATGTTCAAAAATATTCAAATATGTCCAATAACAATTAATAACATTTTCAAATTTTCAAGAAAATGTTGGGAATCCAAATCTTTCTCAAGGAAAGGAAAGGGAAGGGAAGGGAAGGGAAGGGAAGGGAAGGGAAGGGAAGGGAAGGGAAGGGAAAGGAAGGGAAGGGAAGGGAAGGGAAGGGAAGGGAAGGGAAGGGAAGGGAAGGGAAGGGAAGGAAAGGGAAGGAAAGGGAAGGAAAGGGAAGGAAAGGGAAGGAAAGGGAAGGAAAGGGAAGGAAAGGGAAGGAAAGGAAAGGGAAGGAAAGGGAAGGAAAGGGAAGGAAAGGGAAGGAAAGGGAAGGAAAGGGAAGGAAAGGGAAGGGAAGGGAAGGGAAGGGAAGGGAAGGGAAGGAAAGGAAAGGAAAGGAAAGGAAAGGAAAGGAAAGGAAAGGAAAGGAAAGGAAAGGAAAGGAAAGGAAAGGAGAGGAGAGGGGAGGGGAGGGGAGGGAAGGAAAGGGGAGGGAAGGAAAGGGGAGGGGAGGGAAGGGAAGGGAAGGAAAGGGAAGGAAAGGGAAGGAAAGGGAAGGAAAGGGAAGGAAAGGGAAGGAAAGGGAAGGAAAGGGAAGGAAAGGGAAGGAAAGGGAAGGAAAGGGAAGGAAAGGGAAGGAAAGGGAAGGAAAGGGAAGGGAAAGAAAGGGAAAGAAAGGGAAGGAAAGGGAAGGAAAGGGAAGGAAAGGGAAGGAAAGGGAAGGAAAGGGAAGGAAAGGGAAGGAAAGGGAAAGAAAGGGAAAGGAAGGGAAAGAAAGGGAAAGAAAGGGAAAGGAAGGAAAAAGGGAAGGGAAAGGAAGGGAAAGGAAGGGAATTGAAGGAAGGGAAGAGAAGGGAAGTGAAGAGAAGGGAAGTGAAGGAAGGGAAGAGAAGGGAAGTGAAGGGAAGGGAAGGGAAGGGAAGTGAAGGGAAGGGAAGAGAAGTGAAGGAAATGGGAAGGAAAGGGAAGGAAAGGGAAGGAAAGGAAGGAAAGGAAGGAAGGGAAGGAAGGGAAGGAAGGGAAGAGGGAAAGACAGGGAAAGACAGGGAAGGACAGGGAAGGACAGGGAAGGAAGGGAAGGAAGGGAAGGGAAGGGAAGGGAAGGGAAGGAAGGGAAGGGAAGGAAGGGAAGGGAAGGGAAGGGAAGGGAAGGGAAGGGAAGGAAGGGAAGGGAAGGAAAGGAAAGGAAAGGAAAGGAAAGGAAAGGAAAGGAAAGGAAAGGAAAGGAAAGGAAAGGAAAGGAAAGGAAAGGAAAGGAAAGGAAAGGAAAGGAAAGGAAGGAAGGAAGGGGAAGGGAAGGGAAGGGAAGGGAAGGGAAGGAAGGGAAGGGAAGGGAAGGGAAGGAAGGGAAGGGAAGGGAAGGGAAGGGAGGGGAAGGGAAGGGAAGGGAAGGGAAGGGAAGGGAAGGGAAGGGAAGGGAAGGGAAGGGAAGGGGAAAAAGAAAAGAAAAGAAAAGAAAAGAAAAGAAAAGAAAAAAGAAAGAAAAGAGAAGAAAAGTGAAGGGAAAGGGAAGGGAAGGGAAGGGAAGGGAAGGGAAGGAAAATTGGAAAGGAAAGGAAAGGAAAGGAAAGGAATGCAAGATGAAAGCAGGAAGAATAAGAAGGGAGAAGGAAGATGGAAGAAGGAAGAAGAAGGAAGAAAGAAGATGAAAATTGCTTTATTATCTGGTCACCTCAAGAATGTATTGTCTCATTGATGTTG
Source organism: Cyclotella cryptica (assembly GCA_013187285.1). Lineage (NCBI taxonomy): Eukaryota > Bacillariophyta > Thalassiosirophyceae > Thalassiosirales > Thalassiosiraceae > Cyclotella > Cyclotella cryptica. The sequence continues at coordinate 423,396 of JABMIG010000035.1, forward strand.
CTGTTTTCCATCATGATAGAAGTTGGAGGTTGATGATACACAATAATTGGATCACAACCAATTATCTGAGAGTTTCTGTCCTCATGTTTAGCTTGTTGTCAAGAAGTATTTTTACTCAATTCAGTGGTTGTCTCCATTGAAGACTGATCAAGTTCATGGCATTGGGTTAAAAAGGATTCTTTTCCTTATAAGTTTTTCCTTATCCTTAAATTTCTTATGGTTGTATTCAGAGTTGTGCTGCCATGATTGGTGAAGTAATCAGGAAGTGCAAGAATTTCTTGTTTGTGCAGAAATTTTTTGATAAGATCATTGTCCATATGCTTAATTGTTTTCAATTTTGATCAACATTATACCCCAATATCCTATTTGTACTAACTGATGTGATAGCAATAGGAAAAATTAATGCTGCCATTGTCCTCAACAATACTTTATTGCTGATTTTGTAGTCAACTCTAACCGTTCTATATTTTGGGTGATAGCATTGAGATCTGTGTGCCATTCACTGTGGTCTCTAATCGTGTCCCTGTCAATAAAGAAAAGAATGTTGATCATCATATCCCCACCAATGATTTCAGCATTACAGTAATTACCTGTGTATAAGAACCACCACTGAAAAATGACCCATTTTGACAGACATTTTCTTTCTTTGGTCAATTAGTGCACTATGTTTACTCTAAACATTGCCTATTTAGATTCTCCTCATCGGGAGCAACACGACCATGTGTTTAGGTCCACATGGGTCCCATTATTCACTGAGTCACACTACTATGACCGAAAACTCATCACACATCATGCTCACAACAAACACACATCACACAGATGAGCAATGGTTGAAAGGGTACATAGTGGCTACCTCCACGTAAACAGGGTAATTTTTTCAGATACATTTATTTTTCATCGTGGTAGGGAGACTAACTTCATCCGTATTATAAGAACCACTTATTGTATCTTTTGAAAATGACCGGACATGTTGTGGTTTTTATACACCGGTAATTACGGTAGTGTGGCTCTAAGCATAAGGATGCCAACAGTTGGTTGAAGAGGCATCTGCTGCAGCCTCCTCTCATTCACTGTTTGCACATCATACCTAGAACATGCTGATCCTGATATGGACAAAAAGCCGGAGGGTATTAAATACAATAGTTTCTTGTTTTGGTTTGAGTGTATTGTGAAATTAAATAATGCAGTTCTTATCATTGTGAATTGATACTCCTAATGATTTTTTTGAAACTAATTGGTTTTTGTATCTTACTATTTAATGAGACAATCGCTTGATTCCATTGAAAAATAAAAATGGGTAGTTTCTACTTTTTCACTTTTAAAAGGAGTTATTACTATTAGATGAGGCTGTCTTTCTAGATCCATTTTTAATTTTGTGGTCTAAGATAGATATGGTTTGTGTTATTTGAAAACTTTATGTTGCTTATATAGTTGACAAACTGTGATTTCAGTATATTATCAGGTATTGTGACTAATGCTTCACTTACATTTGATTGCATGTGAGACCATTTGGTGCACAGGACTAAAAGGACCAAACATATTAGAAACATCTTATCCTTGTGATGAAAGTAGAGTTTGGTTCTATTTTAGCCCAGTTTCTCTCTACCTACCTACCTACCTACCTACCGTCATCCATCCATCCCATGTACCCTCTCTCCTTCCTTGCTGCAGCCATTATGTCAGTGGTTGAACTGTCATTTGGTCACTTGGTCACACCGTCAGGTGGACAGGTGGATAAATGGTCTCACAGTCATGATGATCCTAACACCAGCCAATAGGAACACAAGCACATTAGCACACAGGCATTCATGTCTGTACTCACAGATATGAGTATTCATACTTTGAAACCAATATTGCCTCCTTAAGCTGTGATTTTGTTCCTCAAATAGACAAACCGTAATATTGCCAAAAATTGTTATTTTGCTATTGCACATAAAGATAGTGATTTTGTCCATACCAATAGAGCAACCAATAGCAAATTTTGACAATTTTCTATTCGACTATTTGATTTACCGAAGTCAAATTGTTGAATAGCAGGTGCTATTCAACCATTTCAAAAAGACATAGCCCAACGGTTGAATAGTGTTTCCTGTCTTTTTCGCACCACTCCACCAAGTATACTTACATAACATTTTTAGAAGTCATATTATGCCCTCTTTTACAAAAATTAGCTTTCATTTAAAAAATCCTCAATACAGCTGATTTTGTGGTGGTGGGAAGATTGCGATTTGTCTATTGGCCACTTTTCCATTTGGGGCAGTCCCAATTTTACAACAAAATCATGCCTTCGGTTCAATACACAAAGATTTGGTTTACTTGCTAGGATAGCAAGTCACTATCCGCTATTCAAGGAACAAAATCACAGCCTTACTAGCATTACCTTGCTGTTATAAGTTGAATGATAGTGACATGAAATCTGCAAAGCCAGTTCACTCTGACACAATGCATTATGAAATAATGCTTGCACAATGCGTGATATCATGTCTTCTAAGCATTTCCTTTCTTTCTCTCTGCGCACAAGGCACAGACTAAAAATGACTTCAAACAAGCAATTGTATCTAAGCATATAAATATATTTTATCACTTAAAGTAACTTTAATACAAATTGGTATGGGTGTACCAAAATCAAAGGAGAAAATCCATGATCAGTGCTTTGGTTTCCAGTGCCGGTGCGTGTTTACTTCTGGATAACTCATAACCAAAAAGTGGAGTGGGAGATATTTTTACTCATCAAAGATATTTGCACTTGTGTATGTTTACTTTTGTATGACAAATCCCCAGAAATATCACCTCCTGCACTTGATTGATGGTTTGATATGATAGCAAGGAGGCATAACAACAGAACAAATCAGAACCCAACAGTACATCAGGCAGCAGCATCTTTTGTTGGTTATTTAATATGAACACAATTACAATATGCTTACCGATTCTCTTCACCATAGAAGAAAATGATTTGATGAAGTTGTTTGAGCAAAATAAACACTCAAGACAGTAGGCCCTTGACTACTATCATATGTTGGAGTTTGCAGTGTGTAGGTGAGGAAAACATAAGAGAAGACCTCCTGTGCACTCTTACATGTGAAACAGGCAAAGAGAGGAGACAAATTCAATTAGCCAATTGTGGTGAGCATCAGTATGAGATTGCAAGCAGCACGGTTGAAGCTTGATAATTCATTGTTGTAATTTGAATGTCATTGCAATCAGTTCCATCAGGAGTATCAGAAGTCTCTGCACCCAATATATCCAACTCCTAGTACATTTTTTAAACTAACGAGATGGTGTGATGACTAGTTTATTGAGATTATAATTTATGCTTTGTTTGATATTAAATCCATACATGACTTAACCTCCAACAAAATGCAGTTCTTGTTATCAGTGTCATCATCCAACCAATGGCCACAACTGTAAAACAAAAGCAATCCAGTTGAAGAGGAAAATGTTTTCGTGTTCATTCGCGGTGACTTTCCTTGTGGAAGACTAAGGATGTAAGTTTTAACGTACACATAAAATCAAAGGAACAAATAATTTTAAGTCCTTCTACCTGTTTAAAATTAATATCATTTTCATGCAGTTGAAAAACATCATAATAACATTACTAGCAGCTGATGCAAGATTTTTGCAGCAAGTTATACAAAAGAAAATTCATTGAACCAGAGGAATTATTAGGTTTAAAAAATAGGTGGCTTTTATAAGCTTGGTTAGTGGGCATATGTGCCTTGTGTGATTCACTCACGCATTAAACGCAAACGAATTCATTTTGGAAATAAGAAACAATTTTAAAGATAAACAAACATCAAACATAATGACTACCTACATCATAAACCTCGGTTGCAAATTACTTTGTTGTTACTGTCACCAAAACCCCAAAAATATTACTATCACAGCAATCACAGTAACTCCCCAATAATTAGTGTATATTCCCCAGTAAGTTGGCAGCAGAGGCCTCATTGATTTTGATAATCCCAACCCTAAATTGACTTTAGTTAGACAGTAATTTGACAGTGACAAGAGCTACCTTCCCTCCAAAGGAAGGCAAGTTTACCAGTGAATCCAGAATTACTGGGGAATTACTCGGTAATTTGCAACCTAGCATCAAACCAAACAATAATAATTATTATTTACAGGTAGTTATGCTTATGTGCACAGTTGAATCACCTATTTTGGTCAAAGGTGAAGAAACTTTCTCCCTGAAGAAGGAAGAGAAGGAGAAGGAGGAGGAGGTGAAGAAGGAGGAGGAGAAAAGCGGCTTAGTTACCAATACAACTAAGACTTTGAAAATATCTTGATTTGATTATTTTCCTTTTTTCACTGGATTTTTACAAAATCTTAGTTGTGTTGTAAACTGACCCAATTTTTCTCCTTCTCCTTCCCCTCCTTATCCTCCTCCAACAAGACAGTTTTTTCACCTTTGACCATAATAGGTACTTCAATGATGTTCACATGTGTGATTACCTGTAAATAATTATTTTTTGGTTTGACGTGCAAGGGTAGTCATAATGTTTTTATGTTTGCTCACCTTTAAAATTGTATCATATGTCCAAAGTGGGTGTATTCATGTGCAAGGTGCAATGAAGAGTGTCTAGAGGGCAATGCACACACGCCAACAACCAAACTAATACTTCCCCTGTTTCAATGATTTTCTTCTGTCTAGCCCCCTACAAAAAAATGCAAGGGCTAATGGCTAATAGAAATCTTGTACACTCCAATCGTACTCCATCACAACAATTACATAAACACTCAATCACTTATAAGTCACACTGTTGCAGCTAATCCTGGGACACCACCTAGTCAGGAATTATATAGCATCAGCAGTACCAGCATCATCCAAAGAAGGAGAAAGAGGAGGAGGAGGAGGAGGAGGAGACCAAATAAAGGTGGATGAGACAATTTAAGAGGAAGTATTCAACACCATTTGTTGTTTTTAGAAGTCCAAGTAAATGACAGAGTAAATTGGAAGGAATTCAGTAGAGAAAATAAAGGAGGCGGGGAAATATTCCATAAAAGAGAATGGAGACATGGCAGAAGAAAAATATAAGAGGAAGATGTGAGATGACATATAAGATTGTTATATACAATAGGAGCACTATGTATCCTGGGGTATTGTGATACCCAGCTGGCCAGAGGCCAGATAGTGGGTTCCAAAAACTGATTTCAAGTAAATTAAAAAAGGAATCTTGGCCCAAACAAACTAACTTTATAGCAATACTGTAGAAAGGTACTAATTTTCTACAAGAATGAACAGATTGGATCATTCCAATCCATTGCATTCAATTGACAATAACTTGTGAAAGACTGTCCAAATGAACAAAATAAGAACACCATTCAAAAGATCGGAAAAATATCTTTCAATTGATACAGGGTTGTAAATTTTTTAACTCCACCTGTGAAGTCATTTTTGTTGGGCAAATAGACGACAGATAGAGCAGGAGTGCTTCTATTGTATTTAGCCATCTTATATGTGAGAGATAAGTCAGAGAAAAAAACGGGATGAATATGGTCCACACAAGGTTTAAAACAGTATTGCCTTTTGTCAAAAGCATCAACAATAACAAAAGAGGTTTGTAATGGTCTCTTCAAATCAAGGAGATAAGAGTGAAGGCATTGATAAGGTTGGAGACTAGATAGAAAGATCTACTACAAGCTCCAGAGTGGGAGAGGGGAGGAGGAAACAGAAGAGGAAGTTGGGAAGTGACCAGAGGTGTGAGACAAAATTGTTAGAACCTATTTCTGATGTGGATGAGCTAAAAGCAGTATATCCTTTTGTCAAAAGAGTCAACACCCATCAAGGATGTTGGTACCACAGTTGAAGACCACAAGACCAGTTTGTTCATTCAAATCAACCACTTCAAATCAAGTTTACCCCACAGTTCACTCAAACCAATCATCACAAATCAAGCAAGTTAACAAGTCAAACAACAAGAGCCAAACATGGAGCAAGGAGTCTGGATAGAATGATGGGGGATAACAAGATCCAGATAGAGAAAGAGAGAGGGTAGAGAAGGAACAGGAGAGGAAGTTGGGAAGTTACCAGAGGTGTGAGACAAAATGAGCTATTTTTATGTGGATGATATTGAAATCAGTATCTCCTTTTCTCGAAAGAGAACATCCACAAAGGAAGTTGGTAACACAGTTTGGGTAGAACCTATTTTGATATGGATGAGGTGAAAACAGTATCTCCTTTTGTCAAAAGAGTCAACACCTACGAAGGATGTCAGTGCCACAATTTAGGTAGAACAGATTTTGATGTGGATGAGATGAAAAACAGTATATCCTTTTGTCAAAAGAGTCAACACCCATCAAGGGTGTTGGTGCCACTGTTGACAAGACCACAAGACCAGTTTGTTCATTCAAATCAACCACTTCAAATCAAGTTCACACCACATTTCATTCAAACCAATCATCACAAATCAAGCAAGTTAACAAGTCAAACAACAAGAGTCAAACATGGAGCAAGGAGTCTGGATAGAAAGATGGGGGATAACAAGATCCAGATAGAGAAAGAGAGAGATTCAAGTTGACCCAGACTTTTCTCGAACAATTACTCTTTTGAGTATGCGTCCCATTTGTCCAGACTTGTCCATTGGGTGTGAGATCTTCTCTCTTAGATGACCTCTGTCTCTGCAATTATTGCTGTTTGCAACATGAATGGCAAAGATATGCAAAGACCTCATGCAAGATATGTTGAAAATTAACAGTCACTGATGTCACAAAAACTAGCTGAGATTGCTCCCTATTTGTGCAGAATTATCTATTGATGGTGTGACCCCCTGCCTGCCCCTCCTTGACAGCCTCTGTCTCTGCAATTATTGCCATTGATACATGAATGGTGCAGATTCATGAAGTGCTAATGCAGAAGATGTGAAAAAACAATCACATTGATATCATACAAACTCACAGAGCATCCCCCCCTTGTGCAGATTATCTATTGATGGTGTGAAATCCCCCCGCTCTTCGCCCTCCTCTGCCTCTGTGATTATTGCTGTTGATGACATGAATGGTGCAGATTTGCAAAATGCTAATGCAGGAGATGTGAAAAAATCAAGAATCATGTTGATTTCACACAGGCTCAATGAGCATGCTCCCCATTTGTGCAAAATTATCTATTAAATCCCTATTAAGTTCCCAAAATGGTTGGATAATATTTACCTCTTACTTGATATGTTGCTATGCTAGGAACACGTACTACCAATTCAGCTACGTAACAAGCTACCGTATATCTTGGATAGTAAGTCCAAAAATGTCAAAAGATACTAATGTCGCCTGCTAATAGTTATTGTCAGTTACATGTAAAAAATTATTGGTATCCACTCCTAGTTACTAAATAGCTGTGAATTGTACTGTAGAGGCATCATTTTTTCATTGAAGTGTTAGCACTTCATTTCTAGTGAGTTCTGATGTAAAATGACGTAACTCGTGAATGGGAAGGAGTTACGCGGAGCAATAGATATTGGCATGATGGAGATGAATAAGGCTATCACTTTGTTTCAATGATTGGCACTTAAGCATGAGTTAAGTGCATGAAAATGACATTTTTTGTAACGGTCGGAGTCTTGGCCTTATGATCCGCAGACCTATATATCCAAGAAACACGGTAGTGCTGAAATTTGAAGTGATTTTTCATGTATGTAATCAATTTTCTCTAAGGTCGACCGTCATATATCCAAAATTTAAAAAAGATTTTTCAAAACTTTAAAAAAGATTTTCCAAAACTGTACCGCTTTTCTCCTTCTCCTCCTTCTCCTCTAGTGAGACAGTTTCTTGACTATTTGCCATAACAGGTACTTCTACAGTGGAAACAAGCAAAATTACCAGTAAATAATTATTTTTTTGGGTTGAGGTACATAGGTAGCAATGATATTTTGATGTTTGTTTATCTTTAAAGTTATATCTTATTTCCAAAATGGCTGTTTTTGCATGCAAGTCGCACGCGTCAACCAACAAGTAATCTTTGACAAGCCACCTTATTTTTAAACCTATGACTTCCTCTATTTCTACAAATTGCATTCCATCTAGCTCGCTAGAAAAACTTCTGCAGCTACTCCTTGTAATTACATGAGCAAATTTCTTTTTGTCCAAAAGTTAGGAGGAAGTATTGTTCATGTCAAAAAGTTAGAAGGAAATATCTCTATGAAAGTTAGTACAAATGGTATCCAGGTGTCCCAGGACTATGGAATTATCATCTCCAAAGTCCCACGACTATGGAGTTATCATCTCCAGAGTCCCAGGACTCTGGGCTGTCCCAGGATTAGCTGCAGCAGAACTCAACTCACACCTGATGCACACAACACTTTGAACCATTTACATTAATCATCTACACTAATCACAAACCCCAATCGCAATTGGCAAACCAATCGCACACCACTCACACACAATGCACACAGCGCTCAGTCACCACGTAAACACCCTTTGATAAATATTGTGCATTATACACAAGTCTCAAAGCATAGTTACACATTAACAATAACACGGAAGTATTCAGATGCTTGACCCTTCCAGATTGTAACGAAGGACAAGAAAAATACAATTCTTTGTGATATGCAATCAATACCATTGTGAACTTTAGCATTGAAATGCAGAAGAGCTATGTGATACACAGATGGCAGCTGACAAATGCATCCTATATTAGACCTGGTGTTGTTTCATAGAACACTCTCAAGACATCTATCTCAGGTTCTCTTCTAAAGATTCCCCAAAAAGTTCTTCCCCTTGGCGGACACAGTCCCTTGCCATGCCAGCAATATCTTCATCTCCATCTTCCAGCAGTTCTGACAAGACTGGCAGGCACTCTGGAAGGAGAACCATGTACTCTTCACCGATTGCCTCGATTATGGATAAGAGGCAGCTTACACCTGCCTTTCGAACTTCAGACCGTCTGTGGCCGCAAGCCTCCAAAACTGCAAAGTTGAGGGGCTTCCAAAGCTGCTCATTGCCAGCAGCTGCAGCAAGTGCGGTGATACAGCCCACTACATTTCCGTGCTCTTGAGTCCCCACACCCTGAATAAGCTTCTCGTAGCCACTAGTTGTCTTTTGCTCCTCGGGACTTAAGTCAGACGAAATCGTAAGGTTTGATGGAACATTTGCCAAGAGGAGCTTCCCAAGATGATTGAGAATCATGTTATAGCGTTGACTATCATCACCTCGAGTCCAATCGCCACCCTCATGAGCATCAGCCTTTAGCGCAGATTCTAAGCAAAGCAAAAGAGGTTGCAACGACTTGACCATGTCACAATCACCGCACCAACTATCACTTTTGTCAGTGCGACGGCGTTTTTCCTCGCCTCCTTTGTTCTTAGAGCATAGTGTAGAGACGGCGATTTCCTATGAAACAGAGCTCGAAGTGTGAGATTGGAATTTTGTTTATTCTAGACATGAGCATCAAAAAGAAACTCACCAACTCATCAATCACGTCAGTGATGACACTCGTCAGACACGGGAAAAAAATACTCTTAAGTGCTTGGCTCAGTTCAGCCGACAAGCTCCAAAAAGCGTAACGGTGTGTAGACAATGCTGAAGACGCAACTTTACCAGTATCAATACTCCCCCTCCATTCTCGGAGACGAGCATACAGTGGACGCAGCTGAGCTTCTGAGAGTTTCATTACAAGGGAGATCAGGCATTGATTTGCATATTGCAGTAGCTGTGGGATACTCTTTTCGTCCCATGTATATTCATATGCTGTAACCAGTCCGTTGAATATTTTCCCAGCGACTGGAGTCAAATCTGATCTCGCCGCGACTTCTGTCGCAATATTCATAACGCGTAACATGGCACATGCTTCTTCCCATCTAGGCTGATTTCCTTGTTTTATCAGCGTCATTGAAAGTGCGTGACTCAGGCAAGGAATAAGTTGTCGTACAGGTGTTTTCGTTGCGAGTGAATTTTCCAGCTGCTTTGATGCTGTGACAACTGAATGATCCACATGCACCAAACCATGTTGTAAAGTCGTTGAAGGCAACGCATCACTTGAAAATATCAATGGGAGGTGAGGAAGCAGAAAGTCGGGTAAGACCTCGGCAATAGTTGCAATTGTTCGAAGAATCGATAATTGGAAATTCGTTAAATTTTGGTCTACGGTGCCACATCGGAGTGTTGCATTGATCGATTTGAGACCACCTATGAGTGGTTTGACTATGAGAGGAAGGATCTGCAAGCATCTTGCTTTTAAATTCATCACAAGTGATGAGATGCATAATGCACACGAACTAAGCAACTGACATTCAGCAACTTCGATTTCAGAAAGAGCACCAGTGGATCTTGTTTGCAGCCACGACGATGAAGTCTTGGTAAGTAGCTCCGTGACACTTGACTGTTTGCGCGCATCCAAAACAAAACTGAGAAGAGATATCTAATGATAGAACAATTGTTGCTAAGAATACTTACAAGTGCAGGCAAAAATACTTCAGATGCAGAATTCGTTGCACGGCTATCGTCGGAACTCGGATACAGTGATGTCGCAAAACTCTCTATAGCAACGAGAACCCCTTGCTGTCTGACGATGAGTTTACGAGCGGTCACAAATGAGTCTTCATCATCAGTCGTTTCATCATGTCGGTTTAATTGAGCCACCAACTCTGGAACCATTTCCAGAAAGAGTGAATGTTCAGGAGATTCGTGGTTCACTTCAGCTACACGATCAATGAGAAGAGATATTGTCTTCTTCTTTATGTTACCATCAGAAGAGTCATCCGTAAGAATTGAGTTTACTGATGCCAAAAAATGGGGCACGGGGAGGAGGCTCTGTAAGCTTTCAAGACATTCACTGGTAACAACAGGCGCAGCAAGCCAGAACGTTTTCTCAGCGAGATCCAGTGTGTCCTTGTTTTGCTTTGCGTTGTATCCCAATGAATTGATGTGAGTTTGCATCAATTCTTGCCAAAGGCGAAGGCACAAGTCTGCGTCAGAGCCTGTACTTTTCCGGACTAGTTTCTTAGCTGCAGGTGTTGATATGATGTCGTGTACACTTTGCAAAAGGTTAATGGTTAGATAAAGCATTGACCGCTTTTGGGGTTTCGTAAATTCTGAATACGGGAGACATCTCTTTTCTCCCCCAGGGCCGAAGATTGCGAGCGCCATCAATCTCATTTGGCCTGCTCCTACTTCGACAGAACGGTTGTTTTCGTCATCGCAAATAAAGGACATGAATTTCTCGGCATATTGTATAAGAGACAGGGCAACTGATACTTTTACGACACTGCTTGCATTGGCAATCACGTGAAGGATGTTGGTCTTAGTGCTTCCGCCATTCGTCGAATGCATTGGGGAATCGGTTTCGTTACTGGGTGAAGGCCTTTGCAAGTTGAAGGCCTGGAAAGCAATTACACTTGTAATAAATGAAGCTAACGACTCTGTAGCGGTCTTCCCGGGGAGTGTAAGCAGAGCATCTGCAAACTGATCAAGTTGTTTTTTATTTTCGGCAGGGCCCATGACAATCTTTGCCACGAAAGTCTCTAGCAGATCAAATAACGTCAAACCTGCAGACTGGGCATGCTTGCAAAAAGCCGGGACGATTGCTGATAAGGCGTCACCTACTGCGTGTCCATCCAAACTTGATAAGGCTGGAAGGAACGAAGTTACAACCGTAGATGGAGATTCCTCACACAAACAACTCAATAGCGACATTGATAATGCCCTGCCACGTGGAGAATACAAAGGATTGATAGAAGAGAGGTCGCCACCAACGAGTCCAACAAGTATTTTCGCCTGAGATGAAAGTTCGGCGGGGCTGCCGGCATTAGAGTGCGGCTGGATTCGTTTCTTACCACCTAATTGGTGCTTGCGTGATAGGTCGGAGAGTTGATCCCTATAGAAAGAATGCAATGCAAGCAAAGTTTGCAGGATGGCGACACGGGTATAGTCCTTTCCGCCACTATCAACCATATCTGGACAGGTGTTTTGCGTTGATGACAAGGAAAGCAAATGCTCAAATAACAAAGATGAAATCTTTGTTACCTCAGTTGTACTGCCCAGTGCATCAAGCTTCCCTCGCACAAGATCAGAAAGGAAGACCATAGCTGCTTGATCGATTTCTGATTTCGAGACATCAAGCTCTTGCAAGAGATGGACAAAGTTACTCGCTTTCAATGGGAGATTGAGAAGCACGTGTCCTGCAATCTCGTAGTCTTGCTCTGTCTTTAGTCTAAGCAATGCACGTAAGATAGCCTTCTTTGACTCGGTGTCTAGCTTTGGAAATATTCCTTTGGTCCATGACTGGCGCGTCAAAACTAATTGTATAATTGGATTCGTCATCAGTTGAGGTGCTGATGGCGATAATGCCTCAATTATTGACTTGGCCATGTCTTGAGGATAAGGCTCAAGCAAACGGAAGCTATCGGATGCACCAACAGAGTAAGATCTCACTCTTCTACCAGACTTGCTGGGGCCAATGGATATGATTTGGCCATCGAATTGAACATCAGAAACAATTACGCCCTTCAACATTGTCACAACACTATCTCTCAGTTCATTCGGCGAAGTTCCTAGATCAGTACCATTCTTAGCCATCGTCGCAAAGCATTCAAATAATTCTTTACCGGCAAGTTCCCACCGGCGTGATAGAGGGAAATGTGTCTCCCCTGCCTTTTCCATAGCACTCAGCAACACTGCAGCGACGTGGCAACCTGAATTCGATAAGCCTGGGCCATCAGTTAATGCACAACGCAAGCACCCTCTGATGAGATACTCCTGGAGCTCTTCCGAGGATTTTGAAGACGTCACAATGTAACCTAGAAGTTGCGGCAAGGAACTTGCACCATCCATTACCATTGAAGACCATGTAGGTGATGCCTTGTCCGTAGTACTGGTGCACACATGCAATATCGTTCCATCGTTAAATGACTTGAACTTCTCTATCACCGACATGACTTGTTGACGAACATCACGATCTGGATGAGATAACATTGATATTGAAGAGAGAAGCAACTCAGCTGCTCCGTCAGCACTTTTTCTGTCTCCGAATGATTCCTTTGTAATATTGAGGAGGCGTAAAACGCAGTATTTTGGTGCTTGTGGGTGTATGCTTGCATGAATTACAGCAAGAAATGCGGAGAAGTCGTTTCCTGTAGAGTTTTCTTCGAGAAACGACGCAATTACAGGTTTTATGATAGAATCAAATGAAACGGGTGACTTAGTTGATCCCAGCTGTAGCATTGTGTTCGGTAGATCGCTTTTGGTCTGCGCTGCAATTATGGAGAGGCACTGTTTTGTGGCATCAGATAGTCGCTTGACTTCATTGTTGAATGAAGGAGATTTCTTTGATTCTTTGGTGTAAGATCTCGTTTGATACGTGATCAATTTGATCATTACCTGTGACAATATCAATGATTGTGTTGCAGACATTGATTCCGAGATTGTACCCAATGCCTTTAAAGAAAATTGTGTGCGTAATATTAGCACGCTAATGTTGAGCAGATTAGGTAAATCAATGGCATCCTTTTTCGCATACTTACCAGCCAAAGGAAACGCTTGCAAAGCAGATCAGGGACATCAATCTGCTTTATTTTCTTCGATTCAAAATTATTGACGCCATAGCAGTGCCGGATTGCACTAAAACAAATAGAATTATCGGAAAACAAGTCTTGAAGCTCCGAGAAATCACCCATGGAATCGCCAAGGTGAGAAAGTTCTGTCAATGCCGCTTGAGAAACCTCCTTGAAGCTGCCTTCGACCTTGGCGCCGTGTACATGCGCCGCTAGAGATAGAAACAGTGTGTAAAAGAGGTGAGTTGTTGAATTAACGTCATTCTCGTCAATGTCTCTCGTTCTCCAAGTAATCCTTGAAATCACACCGCATATCCGCAAGCACGCCAAGAGAGGTGGCAACGCGGAATTGCTCTCTGTTTTGATGCTCGCTTTCGCTGTTTTCGTTGGATCGATGAGAGCCGCGGGCGACCAAGCATCATCTTTTCCAATAACCGTCCAACGAAACAGTGCTCCCAATGCTGCCTCGGCGAGTGAATCCAAGTCATCAAGAACATCAACGTTCTCGCTTTCATTGTATAACCGATCAAAAATTACTCCAAGCACTTCTGCAGCGGACACTACCACATTTGGATTGTCGTCTGTCGAGAGACGCCGAAGAAGAGCAGAGACTAGATCAGACTCCATCGCGGCACCGCCTAACGACTTTTTAAGAATGGAAATGGCATTGATGCGCACGGCGGCATCTGCGTGCTCGAGTGCCACACGGGGAGGCAAGAGGAATGCCGCATCGTCAACGGCATCGGTTGAAACGTCTGAAGACTCCTTTCCTTTGCCCGAGATGTTTTTTCTTGCCATAGAAAATGATTCTACGTGTCCGAGAATCAAAGCGAGACAAGTCATCCGTTCTTGAGTGGCGACGGTTGACTGTTTTTGCGATTTACCCGTCAAGGAGTTGATTGCAAATGCTATGCCTCGATCGCAGGCAGTTGGATTGAGAGAAGACAACGACTCCAAAACCATTTTGTAGCGGCCGGCAATCATGGAACATTTTATTTCCTCGCACTCCTGCGAGTTAAAATACTCGAATAGGGTGTTGTAGGACGTGACCGTTTGAACCGCCACCGCGGCGACTAATGCAGCATGCTTTGATTCCCACAAGGGTTTGAGAGATGGTTCCTTAATCTAACAACGATAGCAGTCGGAAGTAATGCAAAGTTGAGTCAACGATCGTTGTAGAGAAAGAGCAATGCATCCGCGTGTACTCACGAGACTCAAAAGGAATAACAAATCACCATCCGAACGCAACTCGTTCTCGCGGCCCTTCTTCGTCTTCTTGTCCCCCTTCGCCGCCTCCTTCTCTATCTTTTCAAGCACATGCATAACAATGGTTCCCAACAATGGACCAATCTTTCCAATCAACTCATCGTGATTGCTTCCATCGTCATCGTCATCATCCTCACACAAGCTGTCAAGCACCGCACCCATCGCCCCCGCCACAACATTTGGAAACAATGCCTTTCTGCTAGAGAGAATTTTGTACGTAGAGGGTGACAACTCGCATCCCAAATAATCGACAGTACTTCTCTTGGAGGGGTGCAGTGGCAAATAGTACCTCCATTGCTCTTCGTCGTCCTTGGACGGGAGAACGACACTATTACTCCCTAATATCGAAAGCAGCGTCATGATGGCACTTGAGGTATCCTCCAATCGATCGTCGTCCAAATCGGTCGAGTTAGTCCAAGTCTCTTCCGTCACATCCCCCAAAGAAAGCACGGGCTTCCCACTCGAAGATAATGAAGAAGACGTGGGCATCCCAGCCACAACAGCCTCACAAAGCGCATCTCTCAATACCATACTTAAAGGACAAAGCATCGCCACAGTCGATGCCAACAATCGTCCCCATTCCTTCCACTCTCCACACTCCACTTTCCCCGACTTTCCCGAACCCCCACAAGCCATCGAAATCAACGGAAGCAACTTCCTCACAAAACTCTCTTGCACGCCACCAGTCACAACATGACTCCTCACCCCCGCTCCCGTCTTGGATTGGATATGTAGCGCCTCAATCAATATCGATGCCGTAAAGGAGAATATCGTGCTGATTCCTCTTCGTATTGGCACTTTCCCGTCCTGCTCCTCGATGAACAACCATGCACACTCCCCATTCCAAACCTCCCAAGCATCTCTTCCCATCTCCCCCAAAAAACAAAACATTGCCTCCTCCCTCGCCATCAACTTGGCCAATCCCCCCCGATTCAATGCCGGACTCTCCTTGGCGGCATAGGGCCTCAAACCGTTCCATAGAGGCAGAGTTTGTAAATCGATCAAACTTAGTACCCGTGAGAATAGTGGGGAATACGATCCAGAAACAATGTGGAAGGGAAGGAAGGAGGAGAGGAGTCGATGTGCCGTGGTGGGACGTGTGTGAATATCGTATCGACGGAGGAGGTATTCGATGATTTGTAGTGTGGCGAGGAGGAGGGGATGGTGGCTGTTGCTTTCGTCATTTTGGTGTTGATGTTGGATGGGAGGACATTCTACCATCATGGTCGATAAAAAAATCAATAGTTGTGAAATGGATCGATCCACCTCTTCGTTTTGAGAGGGAGTAGCGGTGCCCCGTTCAAAATTTAACGAGTGTATCGATAGCAATCGTTCCATTTCTTCGTACCTCCCCCCGTGTTCCTCGCCATTGTCGTGAGGATGTGGATGATGATGATAGACCTCCCGCACAGCCTGCATCAACACCCCCCATGCCGTAACGGCATTCTCCCTCACCACATCCAAGGGCACGTCGGCCGCCTCTCGCGCATTGTCGAACAAGACGGAGGGTTTGCGCTTGACGTTGTCGGTGACGTGGAGGGAGTGGCCGTGTCGCGTGGAGTGGTGGAAGCCGCGTCCGATGGGGGTGGAGGAGGAGGAGTGGGCGAAGCCTTTGGTGGGGTTGGTGAGGGCGGAGAGTTGGTTGGAGAGGGAGGACATTTTGCGTGGTGATTGTTGGTGGGTTTTATTGGTGTTACTCTTTGTGTTTTATTCCGGGATGCTGAGGTTTTAGCGGAAGAGGTTCATCGTGATGGATGTTATTTGATTGGTGATCGGTGAAAGTTGCGGTTATGGGTGATCGATGGTGGTGGCTTTTCTTGGATGGACGCCGTGAAATGTTCTTAATGTCAAGAAGATTAGGATTATGTGTTGCGATTGTTTGTAGGGAGTGATGGGTTATTGATTCCGCAGTAGCATTCAGTCTGTCCGTCGTATACCCAAGTCGCTTCCGCTCTGTCACTGTGTTGCTCTAGCAGGTTGTGTGTACAACATAGCATGGTTACCTCGCCATGACCATAAACAACTGCAATAGAGCCAGAACATGACAGAAAAAACAAATAACCACCTCCATTCTGTCTCCATAATATTATTTACATCAAACTGTTCCAGGCCCAATCGACCAGAATCGAAATATTTATATAAAGAGACAGTCTTCATCATGTTAGCAACATCAATCCAACGATTCGCCACCCCCATCCTACTCTCCAACGTCCTAACAACATGGGTACATACCTTCACCCCTCTCCCCATCCTCCGACCGCATCCTATCCTTCCATCACTGTCACCCACTCCGCTCCACTCCAAAATAATCGATGCTGAATTCACACACAACAACGACGACAACAACAACAGCAACGGCCATGATGCCATCACCAAATCCAACAACAACGAAATAAGTCTCATCGAATACTCCCAAAATCAAGATCCCGATTGGAAATCCATGCCCATTGCCTTCTGCGATATGGAAACCAATACCTACATCGATTGCACTTTGGCATTTTATGTTCGGGATAACAAAAATGGAGGTGAGGAGTATGCCTTGGGTGTTCCGTGTGAGATTCCTATTGTGGTGGCTCTCGAAGTGGAGCAAGACGACAACGACGACGACGATGACAATGATGCATTATCCTTGACCAATTTGGCAAGAGTCTTACCCATCAACCCCGATTCCACAGAGAATACTCCCAACGAGGGGTATTACAAAATCGGCGAAGACGAAAAGAAGGAAATATTCGAAATTGCCGCACGGGCCCTATCGGAAGAATTCGGGAAGGAAGTACGGTTGAAAAAGACTCCGCGGGTGTTGACCGTGCAGGGTGATTTGGATGGGATTATTGGGGATTGGAAGGAGGTTTTGGTAGGCGCTTGTAATCCTAGGGCGAAGAAAATGAACAGGCCGGATATAGAGGAGGCGCTCAAGATGTTGGATGAAGAGGAGGAGGAGGGAGAGAGGTATTTTGATATGATTATGAGGAGGGATTTGGGTGAGGATTATATGAAGCTGGTGGAGGAGGAGGACGAGGATGAAGAGATTGATGAAGATATACTGAAAATGTTTGATGTCAATGTTGAGGACTTGCAAGATGGAGATTTAGAGGAGTTTTTGAAGTTTCTTGGTGAGAATGAAACGGAGGGTGACGATATTGATGAGACTAAAAGTTATGATGAGTTATTGAAGCAGTTGAAACCGAGTGCAGCGCTGAGACTGTTGAGTTTTATTGGGCCTGATGAAAAAGAATATACCATTTTGCGGCCTTTGCGGCCAATCTTGCTTGTGGGGAAGGAGGATCCGGAGGATTATACGCGAAGGATTTTGTTGAGTGAGGATGAACAGAGGGCGATTCTGCCGAAGCTGGAAAGAGTCTGTAAGGAGGAGTTAGAGCAGGCTGGTTTCTTTTTAACGGGAGCGAGCAATGATAATAAGATGTCTTAATGTGCAAAACGTTATTTTACAGCATCAATTTTCATACGTGTCTTTTCCGATGGACGGCAAGGCTAGAACCTAGTACTCTGGGACAAGAGTTTTGGCCTATTGGATGTTGCTAAAGTGAAGTTGCCGCGTTGATACACTGCGTGCCTAAGCATATCATTCTCTACCTGTAACCGAAGTACTTCTTTTCGTAGAGCCTCGGTAATGTCTTTCACATCAGTCTCTTTGTCGTCACTTTCGCCGTTTTCTTTGGCAGTCAAAGCTGTAACATTGCAAGAGGCACGTTCTGTGGGCATTCTTCCTGTCCACATGCGCATGGCTGCAAACCTAAAACTCGACACCTCGGTGCTATCAGGGCTCAAGCGATACTTGCGCATCCAAGGCATCAATGCAAAAATAAATAGAAGCCTCCAGCATGTACCAGGGTAGCTGCCAAAGTTCTTCCCGTGACGCAACTTCATCATGTACCTGTCCGGCGTCAATAGAATATGCATTTGAATTTTGAGATATAAATCAGGAATGACGAATCAAAGTAATGCCACAAGCCTTACATCACACCCAGTCTTTCTATATATGGATGGCGATGAGCTTCGTGAGTAAGCAAGTCCTAAGTATATTTGAAAGTAATAATGATATGAGAGATGATGACACTCATGTTTAAGAATCTTCATTGCTTTACCTTTCGAAAAATAAGGGGATAGCCATCAATTTCGAATGGCCCAAGGAAAGTTGCTTCTTTTGTAAGCAGTGGTGTATCAACACGACCAATGAAGAAGCTAGCAGCGAAAAGCAGCCGTAAGGTTCTGAATATCATGTGCTGAGTTGTTAAACCAAGGTTCCAGCTCTCAAGCTAATGCAATGTATGAAAGGAAATCAGATTGACAACAAAAGTAATGATCGCATTTGCATACCAAAACAACGAGACTCACCACCACTCCTACAAAGTTTGCCAACGCAGGCTTGGTTCTGTAGAATGCTCTGTAATAAGATCGTCGTAGCATAACAAGGATGACCCATTTTATCAACACGGTAAGGAGAAACCCTGTGAATATTGAATGAACGAATTATCACAATCAAAAGTGAAAAACAAGCGGTGATTTGAAGGAAGAGAGCAGTAGGCATTACCGATGAAACTAGCCCAAATGATGATCTAGGAAATAATAGTTGCATCAGGGGTTATGGAATGCACGAGAAAGATATCACAGAGAACAATATACAATTTATCAGAAGATTGAACTTACTACACCTTGCGCAAAGTCAGGCCACAGACAAATGGCCATGAACACCATGGCACAAACTCCTATAACTATCGCCGTATACAGAGTTCCCCAGAATATTGTCCCGAAGAGAAGTGATGATTGATCAACTATGTTTGCGAGAAATAAAGTGAAAGTGTTAAATGATGATGTCAACGTTTAGATGGAGAGCTTCAAGTTCAACTTACCAGCCAGACGAAGTTTTAGAAACTTCGGGTCGTGAAGAGAGTCGATTGCACCACTTCTGAATTGAAGAATCGTTCTAACGGTAGATGGAATATAGTTTGCTGCGTTCAATAACGTTGCACACTCTCCCTAAAAATCGCAACACGTTAAACCAGTCTGCAAGACTGAAGGAAATAATCATGTTTGCTTTTACTCACCCAAATCAGACCATAAATTAATGACCATTGGAGTCTCCATTGCTGGTCTTTGGGGAGATACTTCATGCTTTCTTGAAAGAGGTCTGACTGGAAAATGTCTAAGAATCGACATGTTGGCGAACGGAATGAACACAGAAGATGTTATGATACGGTGACCATGCTGATATTGATTAAAAATGACACTTCTCAAACTCCCTGGAACTTACAGATGAAAAATGATACCAAAAATAAACAGATTGTGATTTGAGCCAAGTTACCAGCCAGGAGATGGGTGGTAAACCATACGCCTTCTTCAGCAAATAATTCCAAATTGTAAAGCTTCCTAAATGTCCACATATGACCTCCAACATCTTCAATACGATCCGACGACTTTGAAAAGCACAACATTGCTCTACCAAATGTTGTCTCTGATTCGCCTGCGACTCCAGCCATGGCGTTCTTGTGAATACTATTGGCATTAGAGATGAGACGATTCAACTTGAAACTGGCTGCTTTCTTTCCCAAAGCTTCCGTTTGTATCGTTCCTGCGATCAACAATTTTCGAAGTATGGGGTATCCTTCCCAGACTCTCCGTGGGACCAAAGTCTGTATTAGATTCTTCAAATCTACAAAAAGTAACATAAAGCCACCGAGCAATGCAAGAAGATACAGCATTTGTTGGGTAACTGCGATGGATTCAAACCGAGCAAGCGTGAGTAAGTACAGTCAGTTTGGGGTGTGAGTGGTCAAGAGTCTGAATGATTACCATGACGTAAACGTACTTGAACTATCCTTCTCCGTCGATATTATTACGTTGTCTTCTGAGGGGGATAGTTTAAACTCCTCAAAGAAAGGAAAAATTGTGAAGAGTACAACGGCAATCATTCCAATTACAACCCATAGAGGATTAATTCTGTGGTGAGCACCATTTCCCGCACTAGCCCACAGAACAAAAGTCGTGCCAAGTACGCTGTTATTCGTGTAGGGTGCAAGATGAGTTTGGTGTTTTGACAATCACATAATTTCATTACCATAAATCCTTAATGGCTGATATCTCACCTAAGCTCGAGCATGATGAGAAGCCAGTTGATAATACCCTGAAGGACCCTGGAAAAAGATTTTACCAGGCATCATGTCAGCAATCATATGAAAATAACGGGCAGCAATAAGTCCTACTATCAGGCATATAGCTCACCAACATCCGAAAGAGTTATTCATATTCTCTTCGCAGTGAAGCACCCCAAAAGCCAACACGTTATCCTGACCATTGAACAAGTATGCAAAATAAGAAAGTATCCAAGTCACCCATAACAAAATGACGAAACTCTTCGATCTGAACGTGTCGGCCGTATAGTCTATGGATGGGAAGGTAAAGACTGACGTAACATGTCGAATATCACTGTCTGCGTCAGCTTCGACGGATGTTGGCATTTTGCTTTTCCGTCCATTCGGTGCAAAAGTTTTGAACACATCGTAGTAATTCGTGGTAATATTGTTCTCGTTATCAGTGGGATAAAGCCTAACATCCTTTGTCAATGCCCGGGCAAAGGTATCTTTGTCCAAAATGACACCATCTCCTTCGACATCGTGGGGTGCCCCCTCGGTGTCATTTGTCGCTTCCAGTATCATCCCTTCTAACAAAGATTCATCGTCTGCCATGTCTGCTTCACCGTAAAAGTTGAGTAGTTGACGCAATAACTCTTTGGTCAATGGCTGAGGTTGGATGTTGCCCGTTGCATCATGTAAGATCATTCCGAGTACATTTTCAATCAAGTCAGAATCTGGGCTGTGCTTGTCACCTCTTTCGCTCTGGAGGATCGCCCATCGTCGAGAATTGATTTTCTTATGTGTGGAGTTAATATTGGTTGACTCTTCTAACGTTTCGAGGTTCGACATTGCTGTGTGATAGGAAGAGGAGCAAAGTTGCGATAGGCCATTTTCCGAATTGTGCTCGTCTTTCAACCCTTCAGTTCTAGTTCCATCGGCTTCATCTTTCACCTTATTCTGATTCTTCTCCTCTAATCTGCCACTTGCCTTCAGTAGAGATGGAATCAACAGCAGTGCCAGCACTTGAGTCAAATCCAAGTGTTCCATTGGTGCTTTGTGTGACTGCTCGTCGCAACTCTCAGTCTCGTGATCTGCCCCATCGTCAGCGTCTGTCATCGTTTCTTCATTTTGTCTCGGACACTGCCCAAAATCCTTTAATATCGTTTCCTTAACTTCCTCTTCGTTGACTTGAATTCCATACCGTGACATGAGGAAGCTTGTTATGTCAATGGCTGTACATGTGTGGATGCACGCGGTATCAGATACGATTAGAATAAAATAAATGAAAAATACGCGAAAAATGAGCAATCAAATCATCAAGCATGACATGACACAAATCAAGGCGATAAAAACACATCCAGAACAAGAAACCTCAACAAATCGAAATTAATACGACGCACCGCGTATCGATCCATCTTTTCGAAGTTCGTTGAATTCCGTTTGGTGCAGGGCCGAGATATACTCTAGTTCTTTGACGTCGGCGATCGCCCCGCATGGCTTGCTGTATTTGGCTCCCATTGTTTCCTTGGCCAGTCAGCTTCTTTGAAATTGTTTGTGCAATTGTTGAGATAGAGCTTGGAGCTGCGTTCGTCCTGTTCGTTGACATAGGTTGACATTTGCGCAGAAAAGACCCACGCAAAAAAAAACGAAGAAAAGGCGATTTGATATCCTAAGCACTTTCACCTGCAGAACATACAGAACGTATGGCCTTCGATTTACCATAATCCAAAACTGTAGAGCTCAGTTAAGGGTGTGAAGGTACGTATGGGGGTCTTGTAGACTACCGTATTGTACCATACTTCTACCATCTGTTGAGGGTAGGTATCCTTCCTATTGCATACTACATCATTGTACGTACAATACCGTACAATAGCGTACAATACCCATAAAACACGTACCTCGCACAAGCCAGTCTTGTCACTGATCGATTGTTCCCACATCACGTTGGCCAAACTCCTGCCAGTCTTTATCTCGAGCC
Organism: Cyclotella cryptica; assembly: GCA_013187285.1. Lineage (NCBI taxonomy): Eukaryota > Bacillariophyta > Thalassiosirophyceae > Thalassiosirales > Thalassiosiraceae > Cyclotella > Cyclotella cryptica. The sequence continues at coordinate 446,210 of JABMIG010000035.1, forward strand.
TTCTCGCGTCAGCTTTCATTTGGCTGCGTCAACCCTATCAACTTCCATTATTATTGTATCATCTTCCCGTCTCCAGCGAGATCTTCATCTATTCTCGGTAGTATCTCGTTTGCCTCACATTATTGCTCTCACGAAGTGTCCGCGGCCATCGCCATCTTTTCTCTCTCATCTCCTGTGTAAGAAACATGTTAACCCTGGGATCATCGATGTTCGGCTCGAAAGCCGAAAGGGATAGGGTGTTCAACACAATGATTGCATTTGCTGCAGTCGCAGTATTCAATTTGTTTCATGTGACGGCCTATTGCGGTCCATCAACATTTCTTCATCATCGCCATCCATTATTGCATACAGCCGTACAAAAACCACGCATCCTTTCCATGGCCGGATCAGGCTTTGGCAACAGCATCAATAAGAAGCCTGGGTCAAAACCCATTCCATCAAAATCAACTTCGTATGAATTATTCGAACTGCAAGAACTACGTGCACAGCTTGAAACCATGACGAAACAAAATATATTGTACCAATCTCTCTCCCCTGAGAAAAGACAGGAATTAACAAAATACGTCAAGGCAGTCGTGGATAAAACGGATTCTCCTATTGATGTTTCGGGGAAAAAGAGTAGCATGGGAACGGTTCAATTTGTTGCCGGTATCGAAGGAAAAAGTTGGAGAATGGTGTTTTCTACCGACACTCGTGAACATGGGAACGACTCCGGCTCTGCCAAGAATGAAGGAGACGTGGCAGAATTGCCGTATGGATCTACTGTAATTTTGAGGATAGGTGAATTTGAAGGTACGCAAGGTACTTTGGATTACGTGCTGAAGTTCGGCAAGCAGGTCATGGGATTGAGGGAATTGGTTGCAAAGAGTAAATGTTCGGTGGATGTGAGTGTCTAATTTCAACGCATCTTACTCTTTTGGTTTACACTCATGGTGCCCATGTGAATCTCTGTCTCTTCTCCATATCTCCCTTTTTTGCTTCTACCTGTAGATCGGTCCGGTAAACCCTGGATTATTAACGTTCCAATATCAAGATATTAAAACAAACATATTTGGTTTATCAAACCTTCCTGTTGGATTCTTTGGATTGCTGAAGGGACGGGTAACTTACATTGACACAATGTGGTTTGATGGAGAACGATGGATTGAACGTAACTACAGTGAAAATGGAAACATTTTTTATTCTGTTTATGTGAGGGACTTGCGGGATGAGAAGGAAAGGAGAAATTGAATTCAAACATACAATAATTTAATTGATTGATAGTTGTGTTATCTACATCTATTCTGCCTAAGACAGCCTACATTATTTGTTTGATCGACCAACTTCAAAGAGGACTAATCATTTGAAAACACACATGGAATCAAAGGAGTTCACCTCGCATTGGAACCACAGATCATAGAAAACAAAATGCACTCTATCTCTACGTCCGGCATAAATTCGAACCGAAGTCGTAAGCACCACTTCTTACAGACCTGGACGGTCAGGCATCGTAGGTGGCCCTGTCACTTCAGTAGATACAGTTGGTGTGCTTCCGGATGTGGGCGAGATAGTAAGGACAGGAGACGGACTTGGTGGTTCTGTACTGCAAATGTCAGTGTATTGACAGCTTCCCATCAAGAAAGAATCGATACCAAAGTTGTCACTGCAGCAGCTGATTAATGAGCCTTGAGGGGTAGAGGTCGAGAGATAAATGTTGAATAACTTGAACTATCATAGCCAAACGAATGACGAGTTGCAAAGAGCGATCGTAAAACTTACTGTAGGATGACACATTTGAAAGGAAGAACTCATTAGAGCAAGAGTTGCCATTGAAGAAGAACAATTGCGCTTCGCATGGAGTTGGTGCAGGCGAGGGCTGAGGTGTGATGATTGGTTCAATAGGTGCAGGAGTAGGTTCAGGAGTGGGCTCAGGAGTTGGTTGAGGGGTGGGCTCAGGGGTGGGCGCAGGGGTTGGCTGGGGAGTTGGTTCGGGTGTTTCCGGGAATGGAGTTGGTGGAAGAGTGTTACAGACATCAGTGTATACACAGCCCCCGTTTGATCCCCCGGTCATTCCACCACTCATACCTCCAGTCATACCTGCATTTGTACCTCCATTGAGAGATCCAGATCCGAAGTTCATGTCGCAGCATTGAACAAGAGAGCCTGTTAAAAGGAATAAATGACCGTGTACGTAAGTGGACTATTGTGGTTAATGAACAAGGAAAAAGTGATGAACTTGACAACAACTTACTGAATGACATGGTATCTGCTATGAAGAACTCGTTAGAACATTCGTTGCCATTGAAGAAGAATAGTTGAGCTTCACATGGAGTCGGTGCGGGCGAGGGTTGCGGGGTAACTGCCGGCTCGACAGGAGAAGGAGATGGCATAGGAGTTGAGCAGATGTCAACATAGTTGCAGTTTCCGCTCAAGAAAGATCCCATTCCAAAGTTTGTGTTGCAACAATCCGTGACAGAGTCTGATTATCATAACAAGAAGTAATAATTGATCAGTAAAACAAAACTGCGTTAGTGATACGAATTCAACGAGGAAAAAGACTCACTGTATGCAAAACCACCAGCAATGAAAACATCATTGGTACATCTGTTTCCGCTAAAGAAGAAGACTTGTGCCTCGCATGGGGTTGGCGCGGGCGTGGCGGGAGGAAGGGAAGGCTCTGGGGTCACAGAAGGAGACGTTGGCATTGGTGTATTGCATACATCAATATAATTGCAACCATTGTTCATCAAGGAGTTGGAGCCGAAGTTCGTGTCGCAGCATGAAACGAGCGAAACTACATAGGTGGACAGAGACAAAAGAAAGTAAGCAACTTTGAAAGTTAATCCTTGATCCACAGTCGATTGGTACTTACCATACGAAAAGACGTTAGCAATGAAGACATCATTGGTACATTGGCCGTTGACAAAGAAGAATTGCTGGGCACCACACGGTGAAGGAGCCGGCGTTGTGGGGGGAGGAACCAAATTTGATATAGGTTTGTATGTGGGTTCCGGACTCTCGGGCGAAGGAGTAGCCACTGGAGTGCTACAGACATCGACAAAGGAGCAGCCGTTGCCCATTGAACCCATTCCAAAACTGGCATCACAACAAGCTGAAACAGAGGCTGCACAGGGAGAACGAAAAACGTGTTAGAACTATTGGCTTCACCAGAATAAATGACGAAATGTTTGAAATTATATCGAGAATGCTTACTGTAAGACATCCCAGTGCTGAGAAAGACATCATTGGTACAAACTCCCTGGAAGAAGAAAAACAATTGCTCCGAGCACGAAGTGGGAGTGGGACTGGGCATAGGTGTTGGTTCACAGACGGAAGGCGCAAGAGGGACAGGACCTGTGTGTACCACAATAAAAAAGTCGGTTTTTCGATTCGACGCGCTTAGCCATCATGGAAGCACAAATACAACTCACCACTGCATGGACAAGGAACAGGAACCAACATTGACCCCTTGCTCCCCTTGGATCCTGTAGCGCCGCTGCCCTTAGACCCCTTCGGACTACTCATGGGAGCGAGACAGGTACACTGTCCGGGAGAAACGTTGCTACCCTTACTGCCTTTGCTTCCAGAAGAGAGAGATCCCTTGGGAGAACCAGATGGAACAAGACAGGTGCATGTTGACGAACCATTCGATCCAGATGGTCCACTGAATGATCCTTTGCTTCCAGACGGAGTAACACCCCATCCTTTGGATCCTTTTGATCCGCTTCCAGACGGACCACTGAACGATCCTTTGCTGCCAGAAGGACCAACGCCCGACCCTTTTGATCCTTTTCCACTTGAAGAAGGACCACTGAACGATCCTTTGCTTCCAGACGGAGCAACACCCGACCCTTTCGATCCTTTGGACCCGCTTCCGGAAGGACTATTAAACGATCCCTTGCTACCAGAAGGAGCAGCACCACTCGATTTACTACCCGACGGTCCACTAAACGACGCCTTGGATCCGCCCGAAGAAGACGGAGATCCCTTCGCAAACGTCCCACCACTCGGTGGCGCCGGAACTACCATCCCTGGAGTCGTGGCGCCGTTCCATCCGTCAGCCGCCCATCCATCGCTGCGCCATTGAGGCTTGACGTTCGATCCGTTGAAGGATCCGCCGGAAGTTCCCTTGGATCCGGTGTTGGTGCCTTTGGATGCAGTTACGGTGGATCCGCTGCTTTTGGGAGAAGATCCCTTGGGGTTTGAGAACGAGCCGCTGGGACTTGAGAATGATCCCTTGGGGTTGGAGAATGATCCACTGGGACTTGAGAAAGATCCCTTGGGACTCGATCCGGGGGAAGAGCCTTTAGAAGGCGAGACCCAAGAATTGGATCCGGAGGGAGAAGATGGCACCACGGCGCAAGGACACGGCACTTGGATCATAGGAGGAGCGCAAAGATCGGTGACAGGTTGGCTGGTGGAAGAACCGCTGCAGTTCTGTTGCAAAAAAGAGAAGACGCCGCATTATTAGAAACAAGGTCGATAAACGTTATAATCGTAAAAATGGAAGGCCGTGTCAAGAGCATGTCGAAAATACTTACAATCGGAGCCGACGTCTTCCCAAGCTTTCGTTCCATCCCTTTCCTCGACATCTGCCTGACATCGACATCTTCCGCACTAGGAGCATTCAACAAACGACCCGTCCCATCCAAACGACGTCCACAGTACAGATCGTACGCTGAAGCTTGAGAGGCGGTCAAGTTTTTCGTGGCGGTGTTTTTCTTCGTGCCGAGGCCGACACCCAAGCCGATAGCTATGGCTACCACTGCGAGACCGGCGCCGCCGATTTTGAGAGCTCGTTTGCTGACCATTGTGTAACTGTTATGATTTGTGCGGAGGGCGTGGATGTTGTGCAATGCTTGGCTGCCTTTCTCTGGGGGGGATGAGATCAATCAATGACGAAATGTGTCGTTCGTTACTGATGTGAAAAGAGCAATGATGTATGCGGAACTATGGGAACAGTCTTGGGCAAAATCGTGCGGGAAAAGAAAGCATCCCCAACGTGATATCGGTTGTTGGTTGGACGGATTTTCAGGTTAGAGGAAAGATATCCTAGACTCACCAATCGAGATTTTGAAATGAAGCATTTAGGAATAAATAGGAAAATTGGACGACGTTTAAAATAAAAGATACTCTTGATGGAATTGATCCGTTGGTTTCCGAATCAGTTGCGTCACGTGACGTGGCACGGCTCAGATTTCGAATTTCTGAGCTAATTGGGATAAAATTCACGTTAAGGAACCCAATAATAGAAAAAAGTTATTTTGGAATTTTTTTCAAGATCTCGGATTAAGCTATATCAAATAATATAATTCTTTTTTTCAGAGCTCTTATTGGTGGCAACTCTTGACAATCGGCTTCTCATACTTTGATCTTGCCAATTCAGTCGGTTTTTGCGAAGCAACGACATCCTCTCATTTAAGTCGAAATGGACTCCGAATCTCGTACTTTCGTTAAAGTTTATTTTCATTCGTCTTGTGTCAAGTGATGCCAAATTGGATTCGTGCGAAATCGTCTCTCCGATTTTTTTGTTTCGGTTGGTTTCCATAAAGATCGACGTAAGAAAAAAGTCTGAGGTCACATATCGTACTTTCTTTTGCGAAAGCCGTGTGGACCACATTTAAGCCTACAATACAATAACGCACATGACACACCTCACCTACACCTCACCACATGATGTTTCTTGTGGACAGGAGGATCCGGGCCTTGGTGTGCGTCACCCATATATAGGCACATAAAAAAACTCGCAAAAAACCTCTCACACCATCCGCACTCTGTTCTCAAGTGACGTCACGATTCACCACCTCGTCCCCGCCCCGTCCCTGCCCGTACCGATCCGTCCCCATCCGCCCCGCAAGTTTTTTTCTTTATCGTCCCTGCCCCGTCCATGTCCTGTCCCCGCCCCGTCCCCGCCTGATCCGTTTCACGAATGCACGGGAACTGCCCGGGACTCATGCGATTGCGCCACTTCACTTCTCACTCGCCAAAAAATATTGCCACGCCCCACCCACTCTGATCCTCCAGTACAAACAAAATTCCATTAAAAATAAGCAATACATTGCCACGAGGCATACCAATCCACCGCACACTGGAAACAATATAATCAAATGAATTAACCCGTCCTATTCGGGAAGGAGTAGCATTCATATTCATTTCCAGACAAATCAAATCTTTGCTCATATCTCCAAAAACTCCAAAAACAGGGCTCAACCTAAAACTGGAATATTCGTCCAATCATGGCCTGTGTTGTTAGAGACAAGGGAACGACACGAAAAATGATTTGGACTTATCACATCTACAAAAATCAAGTCACTGAAGTTCCACTACAGCCCAACCCAATGAACTGGATTTTATTCACATCTTGGTCTCCGTTTTGGATAAATACTGAAGAACTCAAGAAGAAATGCTATGAGTCAATTACAATTATCTTCTTGTCCTGAACAATACCTCATCTGCACAGATATTTATGCCAAACTGTTACAGTACTGTAACAATATATAGATTTGATATATTTCCTGTTGGGGGGTCATTCCAATATTCTTTTATGAAACATTGGTTGTACAAGTGATCATGGTGCCCTCTTGAAATGGACAACATATTGAATATGACTGGGATGCATCCAGGACAAGCTTCAGATATGTTGATGACAACGGAGCAGTCCTTGGTATTTTGACTAGATGTGAATGTTTGGGAATCAGGTCCTGATATGAAGCTTCCATATCTGGGTCATTCAAGTCACATAATAACAAAAACCAATTTACTTATTCTTTCATACTAAACATTTTGTCCGAGGTCATGGCCGTGTCCAAATATGAAAACAGACCTTCTCGTCCATGCATGGTTGATTGGTGTGATCTATGCATTCATAACTCCACTCTTGTGTTGACATAACTTGTACATATCTTTTTAGGTTTAATTATCTTACAATCAGACATGTGCAATTCTACCAGGTGTTTGCAGAAAAAGGTATGTAGTTGACTGTTTTGATGTTTTTTCTGACTTGGAGGAATTCAATTCATCACATGCAAATAAATGTTTCTCTGCTTTCAAGTGGTATCAGAGACTGGAACAAGCTCCCCTTGCAGCAAACACCATCCTATATGACCTTAGCTGAAGATGATCACTTCTTGGTCTTTGTACTATCTAAATTTTCATGTCTTATCGTGTCATTAGCAATGTCTCTGCCCACAGAAGGCCTCAGAGAATGACTGCTGCCACCACCCCTTGCGGCAAACACCCCATTCTAATGGGTATTGGCAAAGAAATGTGAGAATTGAATGTTTGTGATTCAATTTTTTGGTTACAAGTCCTTCATTTTTGTTGCTCCTAACTTTTATCTATTAGAGCTGTTTCTTCTTATAAGTACCTCCCTCCAGAAATGTTTAGATGCTCCAATGTCAACGCCTCAATCCTAACAAAAAAATTCCCAGTCACTGTACTGAAAATATTTTAAACATTGAAATTGTTTTATCTTAACCTGCAATCATTTATATCATGATTCTAGGTTGTGACATGCATAACTATCGCTTTGCATGCTATCAATCATCACTGAAGATTCCTAAGTCGGAATCAATATAAATCTGTTGTCTTCTGGAAGAAATGTTTCTTCCCTCATTTTTCTATCACGCCATTTACGGTTGAGGTAACCTAACAAAATTGTTGAACCATCCCAACAAAAGTTATGTTAGCCTTTCCCAAATGGACCAAACCGGAATTGGCAACAGAAATTTGTATCTTTCAGTCTATCAAGGCCTCACAAACAGCAGTGTGATGGACTTCATTCGCAATCACAAGGACAGATAAAACAAAAAAATCACATCCTAACAGCTTTTGTAATGAAAATAATAGATAAGGTACGAGTTCAAGACCCCCGTGTACTTTCTGTCTGTACAATATAAGTACCAGTTTAATTGTAGTAGTGACGCGTTACATCTGGCATTCGTACGAAATGTACCAGATTCTACGGAACGCAAAAAAATAAAATCGCGACACTACTCTCCTACACCATGAGAATTTCCGCCGCCACCGCCGCATCACCTCGATCTCGGCCAATACCGTCACAACACCAGGTCCGCCACGATCGCCGTCACCGCAACATCACCCACGACCATCCTGCCGCTTGGTTCGGTCAGATTCCCCGTATTTTACGAGGAATCACACCATTTCTACAGGCCGAATTATGTTACACGGCAACCATCATGGCCGGGAGGGGGAAAGAAGGGATTTCAGGGCGGTAAGTTCATTTTTGAACTCAATCCTCTGCCATTTTTTCCAATAAAACATTAAATTTCCTTGTTGCTCTTCCTTAGGTGGTCGCCTAGGTTTGGCTAGGTTGCCTTCCTGCTTTTAGTGGTAATGCCTCACCATCCACTCTGAAGACTTAACAATCAACCGCAATACACTGTAGAATTTGGATGGGTTGAGCTGGCGTGGGAGGTTCTGGACATGGTAATAACCATTATTTTGTGGATTCACAGAGAAGAACTGATGTTTGTCATTTGATGAAGGGACCTGTAAGTGGATGTGGTGGTGGTTGGCAGCTCAAGCAAAAATGGGGTCACACTATCAGGCAATTCAGTTGTTTGTTTTAAATAAAATGAAACCAATAGAAGCCGAGCAATTAGAATAATCAAATTTAATAAATTAATTTATTGCAATTAATCTTTAAACTTATTTTCAATGGTTAAGGTCGGATTTATGCTAGATTTATGCAGTCATCTCTATGGCAGAAGTAGCTATCTGTCGTGATATACACCACATGACAGTGGCATGTTCAACTTCTGTGTTGGCCTTGGCGGCCCTGTTGGAGCTCTTCCTCACTCCCATGTATGTCTGGAGTGAGGCAAAACTATGTTGTCGCGATTATTTTTGTTAATGGAGGAGTTATTTCCAGTGTAACATGACAACATGATATGATGGTCGTGATTTTTTACCTCAAGAATGACAATCAACCGTGATTTTGAAGGGGAAGTATCAGTCCCCAACCCCCCGACCCATATACCAATCGAAAGCTCGTGAAAAGAGGAATCTGTAGTATTTTCCGCAAATCTTGCTGCAAGGGCTGTGGAAAAAGTTACAATCGATCTACAAAAATTGACGAGAATCGTTATTTTTTGTTACAAAAGGGGGTGCGTCAGTACTACAATTAAACTGGTACCTATTGTATGGTATCTACCAAGTTTGGTATGGTATTATTGTACAGAAGAGCGCGGTTGTATCGTACAGACGTCATCTCTTGCGGGTAAGAAGTGACGTGCTCGAGCCCACACTACGGTTTTTGTGCGGGTACCCCACCCACCGCCCACCCTTCTGTCGTCCTCCACCACAAGAAGCTAATCGTCATTCGTCATCTCCAGTTTCAGTCCGTAAAACAAAAGGCAACATACGATACAGGGAGGCCGACCGCACATCCATCCGCTCTCTTTATCTCTCTGTGTCTCGTCAATCAGCCCTACCTACTCCCAATTAAATGGCACGAGGAGATCAACGTGAAAGAGATCGAGCCAAGAAGCAGGCTCGTCTACAAGCAGATGCAAAGAATCATGCCAAGGTATGCACATTCATAACGTTTGGCGTTGAGATTCCGAAGATTGACTATCGAAATCCCCCCGTTTTACTGTCGTTTCGTATATTCACCTGCGCGTTTGCTCGAGTTGCTGAGCAAGATGAAGATTTTCCTTGCCTCGCACCACTTGCAGATGACTCTCTTCGTGTCTCTCTGCGCCAGGTTCTGACATTTTTTTCGATTTGAGAGCATCCTCTCAAAAGAAAAGCTACCCTTGTTATCGGCTCATGCTGAAACTTGCAGGATCATTTTTTTTTTCAACTAACCCCATCGAACATGTCTTTTTTCGTTCGCTTCTCAATAGGAAGGAAGACCAGAGCAACGCAATGCAGCTGATGTAAGCATTGTTATTTCCACGAAAACTTCAGACATTTTCGCCTGCATTACAATTCATTGACTCACTTCATACATCACGTGTACCGCAGTCGGCTGCCTTAGCCGCAAAAGTCGCAAAAAAGGCGGAAATGAAGAAAAGGGAGGAGGAGGAAGCAGCAAGACGAGCGTCGAATCAACCTGTTGTCAGAAAAAAAGTAGACAAGAAGAAGGATGCCGATTTGGAAGACTTATTATCTGCCGGTTTGGGAAAGGCGAAGAAGAAATAACAATGAAACAATAATGAACCTGTTGTGTGGCTGGAGATTGATATCGGACTTGGTGCAAAACGAGGTTTTATTCTTACGGCGACTCAAATCAGTAGTGGAACAGTGCGGATTGGTGGGTTCGATTCATAATGACATCATCATCTAAGCAAAGTAGGCAATTCAAAATTTTAAATGGTTGTGCTTTGTCGTGGCAGATTGTTAATTCTGTTCCGCGGCAAGTAAAAGTTGCATTGCTTCGTTATATTCTAGTTTGCACTGTGCCTCTCGCATTAAACGAGCTCAGCTTAAACATACATCCCTGATCATGAGCATCATGTGAAGGGGGCATGAGGTGATTGGATATTCAATGCTGTGTTTTCAGATCTTAGATTGACACTCAAATCAGTGCGTGAAATAATCCTGATAATGGTGACATTATTGTCATGAGTTCCATACGAAAACACAGAATTTTCGCGAATCCATAAGGGGTATAGTAAGACAACAAATTGGACTTCATTCGACTTTCATGAGGGCATCCTTTGGTACAATAGTCGTACAATGTCTTACCTCAAAGCATAAAATTGGCATGATTGCTACAAGCTCAACCAATAATAATTGGAACATCATTACGACTTTCTTAGGAGGGTTACAATCAACGAGAAGAAATAATAATGAACTCAAAAATGTTACGACGACCTTTCTTATGTATCATTATACCCATAACAGCTACTATCAGAACAGAAGGAGAACTTGGGAATCAACAGAAGGCATTACATGGCTTCAAAAACACTCAAACACACTTCATCCCTCTTCTCCAGAACACTCAATTCCCTAACCTGGTAAAGATTTCGCCAGTTTAGAATCTCACAATGGTAAAAGATTCGACTGTCGGTGGTTCATTTAACTTGATCGGTCAGGCATCGTTGGAGGCCCAGTAACTTCAGTAGAAACAGTTGGTGTGCTTCCTGTGGTAGGAGGGTTTGAGAGGAGGGTAATAGGAGAAGGAGAAGGCGGCAGAGTGTTGCAAATATCGGTATATTGACAACTGCCATTCATCATCGAACCACTTCCGAAGTTCATGTTGCAACATGTGACGACAGAGTTGTATGAAGGGGCATCAGCAATAGGAGCCTCATTGGAACAGGTATCTCCGTTGAAGAAGAAGAGAAGAGCTTCACATGGAGTAGGAGCAGGAGTGATAGGAGGGAGAGACGATGGTACAGGTGTTACAATCTGAGGAACAGAAGGCATTGGGGTGTTGCAAATGTCAACGTAGTTGCAGTTTCCGCTGAGCATGGATCCACTTCCGTAATTTACGTTGCAACATTCCATGGCAGATCCATACGAGGTACCACCGAGAAGGAACATGTCATTCGTGCAAACGCCGTTGACGAAGAAAAATCTCTGGGCCTCGCATGGAGTAGGGGCAGGGGTAGTGGGCGTGGGAGGCACAAGGGGCTGGACAGGAGAGGGCGTAGGAGATGCGGATGGCTCACAGATGGAGGGTGCAAGTGGAGGAGGGAATGATCCCTTGCTTCCCTTTGGTCCTTTAGGTCCTTTGGATCCAGAGATGTTCGATCCCTTGCTTCCCTTTGGTCCCTTGGGTCCTTTGGATCCAGAGATGTTCGATCCCTTGCTTCCCTTTGGTCCTTTGGATCCAGAGATGTTCAATCCCTTGCTTCCCTTTGGTCCCTTAGGGCCTTTAGATCCAGACACAGCTGATCCCTTGCCAGAGGGGCCAACATTGATCGCACACGTACAACTTCCATTTGCTGGTGACGAGCCCTTAGAAGCCTTTGGTGAAGACGGCGACATACCATTGGATCCAGTGGGCCCAGCGGGGGATAGAGGAGACATTCCCTTCGAACCACCGGAGGAAGGTGAGGTACCCTTAGATCCGGTCATTCCACCAGTAGCAGGAACGCCACCTGTGTAACCGTCCGCCATCCATCCGTCACTGCGCCACTGAGGCTTCACACCAGATACGTTTCCTCCACTGACGTTAGAGCCCTTAGGAGTAGAGCTCTTCGAGCCACTGGGACCAAGCGGGGACACTGCCTTAGAGGACGAGCTCTTGCCACTGGGACCTAGAGGAGACACTCCCTTAGGAGAAGAGCCCTTCGAGCCACTAGGACCAACGGGAGAGGCGACCGGGTAAGAGCACGGGCAAGGGACGTATGTTACGGGAAGACAAGGGTTGACCACAGGGAAAGAAGGCCCGGGAGAGGAGCCCTTGCTGCAGACGGCGGGGGGACCAACGGGGTTAGTTATTTTGGGACCCTTGGGACCCTTCGGGCCTTTGGGACCCTTCGGACCTTTGGGACCCTTCGGACCTTTGGGACCCTTCGGACCTTTGGGACCCTTCGGACCGAGAGGAGACACTGCGCCCTTGGATCCACTAGGACCAAGGGGAGAAACAGATCCCTTCGTAGCGGGAGAGCTACCCTTGGATCCGCCGGCAGGGGACGATCCCTTGGACGACACGCCAGCCACAGGGCTTCCACCACTCGACACGGGAGTTCCACCAGTGTAAGCTGCATATCCATCACTGCCCCACTGAAGATCCCTCAAAGACCTTCTCTCGAACACATCGTTGGTGGGCGAGGCATAGCGTCCATCAAGGAGACGACGGCACTGATCGTATCCCGTGGCTTGGGAGGCGGACACTTCCTTGTTCTCTGAGATGCTCTTGCGGGAGAGGCCGACACCGAGGCCGATGGCTAGGGCTGACACGGCAACGCCAGCGGCTCCGATCTTGAGTGCTCTCTTGCTAACCATTTTGGACGACGAACTAATGGTGTTGGACGGTTCGCGATGGATTTGTTTTGAATTATGACGAAGTACGATCGGGGTCGCTTTAGCTTGATCACTCTCGTGAATTATGAGCGCTCAATAGCACTGTGTGTCTTGGCACACACCTGTGTGCCGCCAAGTTGAATGCTTAATTGAATGCTACCTGGATGCCGATGATGGGAGACAGTTAGTAAGCCACCACACAACCTGACTTGCTATTGCGGAAAAGAAAGCGATAGAGACAAGAAGACCCACTGTGCCAGCGCGGGGCTCTTGTGTGGAGTTATTCATAGTGATGTCATCGGATCTGTACGCAGATAGGAGGATTTGAACACCAATCTTTTGGCGGTGGGGCCCTTTTATTTGAGAAAGGTTCTCATCTTTGTTGTTTGAATTCAGTCGTTCTTCTTACAATTTAACAAGATTTTAAATTGGATTGGCCCAATGTAGCGAATTCCAATGTTCTTTATAGAGCAACGGACTAAAATTAATTTAAAATTGGGATAGGGACCCATCGTACAATACAGGAATACGTACGAAATTTAGTAAGCAACAGAAACTCTTAATTTGTAAGAAGTCGGAGAAGTGATTTACAAGTTTTGAAATTGAGAGAGAAGGCGCGAAGAGAAACCTAGATTTCGACACAACGGATGACACAATCTTTACTCTTCTCTTTTATGATACTCCGTTTATTATGGTACGAAAGACAACGTGTGTGGAATCCGTTTTCGTTACGCACTAGATCCGATGAGTTCCTGGTTTTTCCTGGGCAATTCTCATGACAGAAGCTCTTGAAACATCATTTATGCCTTGTGGTTTCCCTCTCCGTTAGGTCTGACATCATCTTACTTAACCCAGCTGCTTGTGGCACCCAGTCTGACAACTTTTAACTTAAAACATGGTAGGTACCATACTTTACAATAAAAAGAACTTACTTTGTTGTGAAGGCAAGAAACATGAAATAATGGACTATACCTTTGCATTCACAATTATAATCATAATAATAATAATAATAATATAATATTATGTTGAGGGGTGGCCCCTTTCTGTAGACCCCCCATCTAGAGGTATAGACCCCACCTCTCAGTCTATAGATCCCCCTGAAGTCTATCGAAACGCTAATTGTAAACCCCCGAGGTATAGATTATCATGGGGGGTTTACAGACAGTTCCTTGGGATCTATAAACTCTCGTGAAGGGTCCATAGCAAATTCATGACTCCCTAAGGCTAAGGGGGGCCTAAAGACTATGTTACAATAACTCTAGACTCACAATATTCAGATGGATGTGATGAGTGTGACACCTGTGCAAATCCTGACTGAAAGACACCATAAGATTTGAGACTTCCGCAGTGATGAAAATGTCTATTTGAATTTTTAAATCTAAATCACTGACGTAGAAAAGTCAGTCACAAGTATTTGTGAACATCAAATTTTCACATCGTGAGCATTTTAAAAGGGGGGATATGACTGTTATGTGGGGTCTATAAACGTGGGGGTCTACAAACTGCTACTAACATTTATAAAATATTATGAGATCTGTTGATAAGTTGTGGCATGTTGATACACTGATGGGTTGTTGTTCAACCAAGCGTAATTGAGGGTTTACAGGAATGGAGAAACTACATATATCATCTACAAACTGTTAGGTTCTACCATACATGCAAATATGTGGATATAGTGACACTAAGCATTGATCATGGCATGATAGAGGTGTCTGTTGCAAAATTCATGTCCCTCTGCATTTGGAAGATTGGTTGCAGCAGGGTATCCTCTTCTTTTGGGCTTATCATGATTTTGTAACCCACTTGTCCCAGGTCCCCGTTATGTTCCCAATAAGATCCATTGCTCTTGAGCTAGTACTTTTCCTCCAGCAAAACTATCATGACCATGTACTTCAACAAATTTTGGAGTGGGCACATGATAAATCTTCAACAGAGACAAATTCTGCCATGAACACAGCAAATGACACCAAAGTCAAATTTGGATACAAAAAAACATAATAATATACTAATCACTCTTTTTAGTCCTTCCCCACTTCTTCCCAGTAACCCTGGTTGTCGCCTCAGTGTGATGCTCAATTCAATAACAAAATTTATTAGGGATGTTCAAAAAGAGAGAATAATGGTAGTATGTAGCATTAAACCGATCCTGATATATCTTTCATCCTTTGAATCACACAATTTGCCTTCCTTGTGAAGTGCATAGGTAATGTCACCAGATATTCGTGACTGATGGGAACAATTCCATTCAAATGATGATTGTGCACTCCAAATGTTGTTAGTTGTTAGTCATGCCAATTAAATTGATCTTCTTTTTGCGCTCAGATCAGAAACATTCTATACATCGACAAATCGGTCCAAGGTCATCTAGCATCCAAAAGTTACCAAACAGGTGTTAGTTTTGACTTATAGTTACTAAGATGAGAATTCATGAAAGATTTTTGTACTCGCTGCCTTAATTAGAATCTAATATCAAAACTGCCCAGAATGTATTAGCTCATCTTTGTCAGAGCCCTTCCTGTACAGCTCCCTGTTGTATTCATCAGCATACTCACAACTATTTCTATCCCACCAACACATGCCCCTCAGGAATAAGAGATCAGAGTGAAGAAAAACTCCTTTCCTCATGGAAAGTTTACCTCTTTGTCTGGGAAGTTGGCTCTTTCCTTTTTCAAGAAGCTTCCTGAAAGTGAAGAAGACATCCAACTAGCTTTGCCTCGTGAAAATGAATTGAAACATTACAAGAGAAGGATAGCACAAGCTCTTACACTACGTGTGAGGCCCCCATTCCTGAACTGAGGAAGTTTACCAGCTGAACACTTATTGGTTGCATTTGCACCAACAATAACTATTATTAGACAGTGCAGGATAGGTGCGGTACTCTACCAGAAGTGGTATCAACAGACATGAGAATATAATGGACAAGTGATGGTAATGAAAATCAGGGGTGGTGATGTTAATAAAGTACACATACTCACAATATTTCACTTGTTGTTGGATAAATTTACAATACAAGGAGTTGGGGGTCAGAAAACTTATCCTATGCTGCCTTTTGTACTCATCAACTAAAGAAGAACTGCATCAGAAAAAATTGTTTGACAGATCCATAATATTATGATTCAACCTTTGAACCAAGAATGCGCCCATGAGTATTGTAAGCAAAAGTTATGAGTTGATTTTGACATCTCCATGACGTTTAGGCCACATCTCATATCACAATAGCTGTCTGGTACAGGTGTCCATTGCTGACAGCGTGGTCATTTGCTTTAAGGAGTATATCCATTAATATTATATTTTTTGTGACAACTCCTGATAGATGCTCTCCGGTAACCTCATTTTACCTCTACATTGTGTGTACACCTTTATGGAGACAATAAAGTATACCTTGCCATCTTTTGCTCTTAAGCATGAGAATATAAACATTTGTCCATCATTTGAAAAAGAGAATAGTGTACTTCATATCATTGTAGGAGCAAGGATTCAGAACCAGGGTGGTTGATGGATTGTGTCTGTGTTGGATTTTATATTATCAAGGGCATTTTTTGGCAGCTGAGCCCATGGATTTTTGGTAGGGTTGATGTGAACTGTTTCTGTTGCATACAACATTACACGAGATGCTCAATTAATATCTCGTGGTTAGTATGAGTGGAAAGTGGAACTCTGATTGGTAGATTAAATGACTGGGTGTTGAACGCAGCTTCCTTGGCATTGGCTGCAGCCTGTAACAAAACAGGTGTAGGAGTAGTGGCATTGTGTGAAGTATGTTGTGGTATGAATTGGTTGTCTTGGGTGGGGTGACATAAATTGGAAAGGATAATAATGTCCAGGAGAGCCTATTCTTTTTTGAGGGTCGTAAAGCACTTGCCCCTTGCAAGTATTTTCAGAGTGAGAAAACAGCCTGGTGACCTTTGTCTTCTGGAATATGGGAGGTATTAATTTATATTTGGGTAACCACTAAGAAAAATAAATGGTCTGATGAAGATGAATATGTGAAGAGACAAGGCAACTTAAGAACAAAATAATAACACTTTCATGCCAGGAGAAGCTCACAGCTGGACAATACTCGTCCTGATTCCTTCCACTTACAACATTGCAAAGACCAAGAATGTCAAGGAACCAAAGTGAGGTGTACAACCAAAATTGAAGAATTTTATTTATGGACTTGTGAATCCAATTCGAATCCATCATACTTCTGCAATAAGTTGCAATAAAGAGATGAAGGACTGATTAGGGGAGAACATGCCAACATCATGTCTCCAAATGAAAGCATTGAGGGGGTTGAAATTCATCTTCAGCAAATGATTAGTCTATTTGTGGAATGGTAATTGGTTCATATGACTTTATACCATAACTTCTGTCCCACAATAATGAATCGACTTACAAAATACCTTCAATACCTTCTCACAAAATGTCACCCTAACAGGCCCCAAACATCAAGTCATGGTGTTGGCACCCAAAGAATCTCTCCAAAAATTCATCTTACTGACATCAATGGAGTAGGTGAAGTCAATCATTCAACTGTAAAAGCAAAGAGATGACCATTTCAATGTTTGTGGGCTACCAGAAATAATGATTTAGAAACCAGTGACCTAGTGACCAGAGCATCAGTACAGGCACACCAATGGAGGATACCATCAGCTTTATTGGATGAATTGGAACATGTTAACATATTGTATAGATACATTATTATCAATAATGAGAAACCAACACTCATCATATTATGAACCTCTACAAAGAAGCAATTGAGTGACAAGATTTTCTTGTAATGCCCCATTTCCCCTGTTAAGATAATTTTTAAGAATATCATGTATTGATAAATGAATATGGTACAATGGATTTAGACAGAAAGGATTACAATTTAACATTTGAGAATAGGGATGATGGAAGACATGGGACAATAGACAATATTGTTATTATCTGTGTGTCAAAGTTTTATGTATTTGTACAAAAAAGATGCTTGTAGCCAAAACTGTGCCAAAAACATCAGACATCAAGTCAGACAAAGTTTTGGACAGTTTGATGGAGAAGGCTCCCTTACCCATGCATCCTTTGGCTGTAGGAGTCATGTCACTCATAAGGTTGAGCCTGTTGTGGAATCGCAGTCAACTGGGATTTAATCAAACATTATGTCATAGGGTGTCATGAGAAAGAGTCTTTATGATACTATGAAATAACGGATCAAAAGACCTCAGGGCTCATTCGCAACTGCTTGAAAGGAATGAAACTTACCAGGGATGGAGATATTTGCAGAATCAACTACATTGGGACTCCATTTACTTTTTAGGTTAGGTTGTTTGTGTACCATCTTAGCCTAATTGGGTAAATGTATGCTCCTATATCAAAGCAACCCAACAAAAGCCAAAGTTTTCAATGGTGCAAAAATGATCTCTTACATCTGTATTTTGTTGTTGCAGCAAGCTTTATGGGTTGGGCTTCAGTAATTCATTATTGCAACTACAAGTAAAGAATTATGGGGTATTAATGTTTCTCCTTGAAGGCTATTGATCAAGTTCACACATTTCTTTCTTTGCAGATGATCATGTGGTACTTATGTAACAGTGCATAAGCTTGAGTCAGTGTATGCAGTCTGATAAAAATGAGACTCTTTGTTGAAAATATTTTTGTTCAAACTAGCTTTATCCATTAAAATAGTGATGATATCAAAAAAAGATTACAGAAAACTTTATTTTGATGAAAACCATTATTTTCGATTGGTTAAATTATTTGTAATAATTCAACTGAGAAATATCACTCCTATGTGGACTTTCAATTGATAATTCTATTTCCAGAAGACAACATTATTTTTAACCGGAACAGTCCATCATATGTTAAAATTAATGCTATCTGTTGAAAATAGCACTATCTATTGAAAGTAATGATCTAACATATAATGCTGCATTTCAATGCTATGTTATTACAAGATACCTCAACCTCACTGGTATCTGTCACTTTTGTTTTAACAATTACTTGTTGATGACATAACTAAGTATTTCTGTCAATAATTATATTTTTCTCATGCTAGTACCAAGTCCCACCTCCTTCTCCACATTGACTTTCAATGTCAATGACAACTCAATGATATACCCACTTTCATGTTGCAACTGTATATGATGACACCAAACAGTTGTAATATGGCAGGGCCTAAAATTCATTCTGAACATGAAGATAGATGTCATCAGCTATCATCAAAATCATACACACACACACAAAAGGGGTGAGAGAGAGAAAGACAGAAAGAAAGAGATATTTGCTACCAAATCCCATCTATTTCAAAAGGAGTGTTTTTTTCTCTCTTTAGAATACCCTACGTTTGTACAGGAGAAAAAGAGTGAAATCAGTTGACTCTTTTGTAAGGATTATTGTGATCTTATTGGGCTTGTAACCTCTTCTTACAATACTGATAGATGAGGTCACACCCTGTGTGCCTGCCTTTCAAAAAGCAACATCAGTGTCAAGAACATCTTAAATTGTGTACGCTGGCGTTTCACCAAAAATTGATGCTGCTCTTACATGTCTCTTGAGTCATTACTTGAGGTCATTGATATTCAGTCTGATATCACCAGTCAGCGGTAAGCATATCTTCTCAGTTGGCATTAAATCATTCACAATATTAAGTACAGAAAAGAGCGACTTTTATGCACTTCTTGAAACCAAAATTTGGACAAAACATCATTCTTTTTGCTCTTTCTCATGTTGGGATATATTATGTTACCAGCAACAAACAATAGAACAACAAGCATATATGGTGGTGTAATCTCAATTGGAATCTGTGATAGCCCCAACTGCTGTTGACCGTCTGTAAACATCAGTCCCTCTGCAGCAGATATTCATTTCAACATTGCGTTTCCTCTCAAGACTGTCCCATAGCACCATGTATTGTATGAAGAGTAAATCCGGCTGTGTTGCTAGCAACAACAAGCAGCAACTGTTGGTATATCTGAGATGATTATCTTGTCTGCCACTTTATAACCCACACCCATTTAACAAACTGTCAATACAAATTGGTCATTTGGTATTTGCTTCAGGGATCACAGACACTCCAAGCATAATCATTCTTGTCTTGGAGGCCACTCACTATATAGTGCTGAATATGATTCTACTGACAACATGGCACAATCCTTCCCCACATATATGAGAAAGCAAAGGTAACATTTGGAGCAAGAGCAATTTTACTGTTAGTTTCTTATCCCACCACTATTGTTGATTGTTGTATCATCTACTATTGTCAACAACGTACCATTTGTTGTAGCATTAGCATTATTATAGTGAAGAGGAAAGATACATAATAATCACTCTTCATATTTGAAATTAGATGTATTCAAATGTACCACAGACAGGCTGGTATTCCAGAGTGTTCAAGCTGGTTCTGGTAGCTTTTTAGAACTAAATAATCTGTGGAATGTTGCTAACAGTCATTACCAGGTTCAAATGACATGAATCAATCTCTATTGGTCTTCATATCATTATAATTTTCCCGCCCAAGTTCAACTAGAAGATCATTTCTGTTGAAGACCATTCAATCAAATCATGATTTCTTTGATTGGTAGGTCAGATATTGACTTCAGTTTGTAAAGGGGAATTTGTGAGATGAGGGAATGTGACATTTGAACACACAAAAATGGACGAAATACATTTTGTGGGGATATGACTAGAAGAACATTGCATCCAACAAGAAATGTTTGCATTTAATTGTCTTTCATGATAAGATACAAGATCAAGTTATGTCATGATAAATTCATTGTGAGAATTTGAAAATGAGATGGGATGTAATACTATATTTGTTATGTATCATGACACAGTTTCCGGTTTCAAATGTTCATGTTGTTTGAATTCTTCCTTGCTGAAACTACCAATCTAATAAAAAGGACACATTCAGAAGGAAGCAAATTCCTTCCAATGGAAGAAGCTTGAATATTTCAACATCATTAATATTTGATGCATTGAGTATAGTAGAAGTGAAAAGCAATCAAATTGTTTTAGTGAATTTGACTCACACTGTGCACATTGACATATTGAAATTACACATAAATTCAAAAACCATGTTCAGAACAATACCCAAGTGCACAAAGTTGGAAGACCGTTGATATTACATGTACCTCCATACATGTGAGTATGATTCATACTGCATTGCAACAATAGATTTATAAAAAGTAACTTTGAGAGATCCTATCTTGTGAGATTGCAATGTACACATAGTAATAAGGGAAAAAACCTGCAGCCACCGACGCAAACATGAACATGTTATTCATTGCCGTAGGAGTTGCCATAGACAGTGATGTGATTGTATAAAGCCCTTGACAAATGTTAACAAATTAGTGAAGGATAAGGAACTTGAAGCATGTTACCATACACCAGAGTACAACTGATACATGTACAATGTGTAAACAATCAGAAAGGAATATCACATTGGCAAACTGTAGACGTGTATGGTAGGTAAAAATTATCATAGTCACAACAATCCGTCTCAAGTCTATTGTGTATGGCGAGTACACTTGTCTCTGCCAACTAATAACTTGTGTTGTTAAATAGAATATTACATTAGAAACCATACGTTACATTACAATATACCACATAGAAACAGCCGGGAAAACTCAAGACAATGATATGAAAATTAGTAAGATGACATGAGTCATGTCTAGGTACATTGTAATACAGTCAAGGAGATGTACAAAAGCCATATTTATTTTCTAGCTTCAGAAGTACAATATCACAACAAAGCAACAGTTCATTTCATGAATTACAATGCCATGAAGTCTCTATTACTTTTATCCAGATTGGAATGTCCCTAACATGCTCAGGAGTGCTGTCAGGATGCATTCATGGAAAAACAATTCCAATAGCCAAACTGATGACATCATCAATAATGTTATCTACAATGACAGTATATTTTATCAGACATTTTATTAGCAATTAACAGAGTAGTCATTATGATCATGGTGAAAACCTTTGTTCATCCCTTTTCTGTTTTGGTCTCTTGGTGTCATTGTATTGCTTAAGGAAACATGTCATAATTTTTGCACCAAAGATAAGCAAATGTTGTCATAGTGACAAAACTTTGACTGACTACCCCACCTTTGCCTTAAACACATTGATATCTTGTGAGTTCAAATGCTTTCAGTATCACAAGGGAGATTAGTGTTACTTCTACAGTACCAGTTGTTACCTAGGCACACTTACATTGCAGATGGAGAGAGCATCACACTATGTTAGGGTTAGGGTTTGAGAGAGATTTTGTGTGGCCAAAATGTCCTTTTTCTATTGATGTGGTCTACCATGACAACAATCATAAAAACTTTGATTGACATTAACTATAACTAGAATATATGCAGTTACTGTGTCTATTCTTCAGTGCTGTCCAGACTATTGGAGCAAAGTGGTGACTCCGTATTGCAACAACACCTCTAGGTGGTTGTTCTACTCGCCATACAAAAAATACTCAAGGTCAGGGCATGCCTGTGCTGCCTTGGTTGACATCCAATTGCTTCAGGTGCAATGTTCCAATTTCGCATGAGGCGAAGAAGCAGATCCCATAGTATTGTTGACTCTAATTGCTTGCAATTCTGTACTGCTCTCCTTGTGGCGGTCATAATCAGAGTGCTAAATCCATCAGACTATACTCTATCCTTTAAAGTTTTCCTCTTTGTGTAGATAATTTCTGTCTAATCTTTCCTACAGAGTATGGTTGATTTATGGTTTGTGTGGATTCTTATTTTCATCATCTTTGTCATCATTCACAATTGAAGAATTAGAGCCAGAATTCTTGCCTTCTTCAAAATGATAACAATCGTTGGAATCATGAAAAACATCATCATCACTCTCATGAAATATTTCACCTATTCTGATCCAAGGTTACATTCCCCTCTGTTAAAAAATCTTCTCCTCGGGTTCAAAGTAGTTAGTACATATGCTTGCATTGAATTGCTGAAACAAAGTGATTGAAAGATCAGAGAGTAAAGTACCTAAACCAGAACTCACCTTCTTGATAAAAGAGAGCTGGTCACTCTCCTTCAAACCAACTCCTGTGTTGATCCACTGCACCAACCATGAGTTCAACTCATTTGTCTCTCAATGAGCATAATTTTAGTACACACCATTTTCATTGTAAGCACTTATTAGAGTCCATAGCCAATGAATAAACTTTCAACATTCTTAGCTACCTTAGTCTTAGTTTGTCCACTGGTGGAAGAGCTCCACCTCGCAAGGTTGTCCACCATCATAGGCAGCTGAATAGTAGAATGCTCAGAATTTTCAGGATCATCATATCCATTCTCACCAACATTCCTCCAATGCAGGTTACTATTTGCTCTTACCTGCTTGCACTTGATGTGATATGTAAAAGTGCAAAAAGATGACAATCAGATGCTCCTCTTGTGGTTTTGCTGGACTTTTTAGCATTTTCCCATAACAGATTCTGTGAAGATGCGTTACACAACTACATGGCCTCTAATCCATAAGGAGAATATGTTGACTTGGAGACAACACAGGACAGCACTTGGCGTTGTGCTTTGCCTTAGTGATAGGGATTGCAGGGAGAGGGTGGGGAGAATGATGCATTTCAGTGTGGTAAATGCTGTCTTCATCCTCATAGAGGACTCACTTCCTTGTTGATCTCGTCATTGAAATGGGGGATTACCTGTGACACCATGTTGGGGGGGGACAAGGTGGTATAGATGAGGTGTCAATATTGATGGATGACATCGGTAGTAGTGATGCACATGACAAAAGTGTGAGCAGTGGTGGTAATAGAGCTGTGTCAGCTGTGGCAAATGAATAACATACGAAAATAAAAGAGAAGGTTTTTACACCTGACAAATCATCAAGGTAATGGTCATGAATATATGGATTTCTTTGCCACAAAAACAATACTCAATGCAACAAAAAACATCAGATCTATGATTGAGAAGATATTCTAGGTTGCAAATTACCCAGTAAGTCCCAGTATTTTAGGATTCCCAGGTAATGTTGCCTTCTTTGGACGGAAAGTGGTTCTTGTCACTGTGAAATTACTGTCTAACGAAAATCAATTTAAGGTTGGGGTTAGGAAAATCAATGAAACTCCTACTGCCAAAATACTGGAGAATATGCATTAATTATTGGGGATTGGTGACAGTAACAAAACAGTAATTTGCAACCTAGAAGACATTTTTCCCCAAAAGAATATCAAAAATCCCAAGAGTTTATATAGTTTGGTATGCTACAACACTGTAAAAGCAGGAGTTAAGCATTTTTCAATGACAACAGCAATTAAGGATAGTTCAACAACTACTCTTGACAGTCAAATTTGGATGAACACCAATGCTCTCTTTTCTCACTCACATGTATATAGTGTGCACTCACTCAATCTTGTGCCGCAAGAGCAAGACAAAATGTGCTTTCATCCTTAGTATCTGCATGAACTCATCAAAAATTTTGGATGTGGACATCTTCTTCAGTCAAATTATCTTTTACTGATCATTTACTGGATCAGTCGGCTTTGGATGTGTTTGGCGAAATTCCAATGCTTTTAGCTCCTTTTCACATCGATCATATCAACTTTTTGGGCTCTCCTTCCTCTAGTACCAATCCTTCAAAGAATCAATTACTGAACCAAGCATCAAAGGAATCATATGATGGTTGCACTGAATATGCCATTTAGCCATCAAGGCTTTTGTGCCACGAGAAAGCAATATTTACTGAAACTTATTGGATCTAAAACCAACAACTGTTGACATGATACCATTCTATGATGCTGGTGGATATTAAATTTCAGAGACCATCTCCTTGGTTTGCATTGGTCACACACGATCTGATTCTAAAGAGTGTCTAATGTTGAGATGCTGCTACTAGAAGAGGGTTGCAATCAAGCAACATTGATCCCATTTTTGCTATATATACATTACTTGAAAACATATTGTCGTTTTCAATATGCATGTTAAAATTGGTGTTTTGTTTAAAATAATGTAATTTCTTGAAAATTGTGTCATCCATTGAAAAGGACAACATGTTACCCGTAAGAATATTAATGCTGTGATGTGCAATTTATACATTACTGTTGTTATCATATAGTTTTCTTCCTAAAAAAACTCACACTTCTATAGTAAAGAATAATTCAAAAATGCTGCACACAATAGAGATGTGAAAAGTACTAGCTTGAAATGCAGCAAACAAATATCAGGACCATAAGTAAAATATCCTGATATGTCAAAGCAAACTTATAAAAACAGAAACACAATTTTTGAGATCATCAGACAAAGAAATTCATCATGACCCTTGAAGTTTGAGGTGGTGGCCTAGCATTAGGCACATGCAGTTGGTTGTGGATGGACAAGATTAACCGGACACCTCCTTGTCACCTTGTTTTTCAAAAATCTTGGCATACTGAAAACACCCCCCTTCTAACAAACAACAGCCCCTACCCACTAAAGAGGAAATGTGACAATCCACTACCAATTGCAGGTAATCCAAAGGCTGAGATGGCCATGGCCCCACTTCTGTTTAGCAGCATCAATGAGGGTATTCACTTTGGTGTACTTATAATTGCAGGTATATTTGTTATTATACATGGCATGTGACGCAAGCTTTTGCCTACAGTCTAGTTTGCATGATCCCCATTATGATCCATTAACATCAACTTCATTAACCCTACATCGGATCCACATAATGTATTGCATTTGCTATCTTCTCTTGAGTACAGGATATGACTGCAACTTTGATAAAATGATACAAGTGGAATTTATAAGTCCTCTCAAGCCAGGCCAGTCCACAATTGGGCTGGCTTGTACATAGGTTGGTCTGATGTTCATTGTACACAATGCTCAACAAGAGTTACAGTGACAGTTACAGTTACAGTTACAGTTGAGCACAAAAGCATTTTGGATGCAAACAGCAGCATCCATGCATTTATAATGTCAGTAAATGAAAGAGTAGCATAACCCTAGGCAACTCTTCTGACAAACCAAATTGCTGACACCCAGCAACTATATCAACAGAAATGGAGTAGCACAGCTACTCATAAGTCCAGAATAGCTTGGTCACCTGCTTGACCAAACAACGTCAACTATAATTCATCCATAATAGCTTAGACACAGTTTCATCCTGAGATATACGACACATGAATATATCAAATGCCTTTGCACTGTATTGAACAACTCTGTGGTATGTGTAATGATTTGAAAGGTCAAGTTGCACTTAGCTTCATTGCTTGAGACCAAAAGTAAAATTGTCATGTGCCCCTTGTGAATGTTCCTGTTTGCTCAGAACAACAACAGTTCATATTCAGTTGTCATGTGGCCTAATTTGCACATTCGGTTCAGCTCCTCACACTTGAGAACACTGCACTAGGTGACAGACACACTTGAGAACATTGCACTAGGTGATAGACCAATTTAACATGATATTTAATCATCAGAATATGTGATCTTGCAAAAATGATTCCTGCCCAGCTCAAGCAAAAGTTATTAGCTAGCTGCCTTCATCCTGGTTTGTGAAGAGGTGCTTCGCGCCTTTACTTGCAAGAATTTGAGTGTCTATTAATATCCTGAGATTCTGCAAACAACTGAGCCATTCCAAAATTGGACAGTGAGTGAGTTCACAATCAATAACTGACGACATAGAATTTTCTCAGATGCATCCAAGCATTGAGCAGCTCCAGTGCAAGTCAATGCGCTCTCAAGTCTGAAGTTTGGCCAACAGCACAAATGATAGGGTTATCAGTCACAACAACACCTGATAGTGCACGTACTTGCACATCAAGATATCCACACTGTCTTCCATGACCTGGCAAAGATGGTAGTCTCTGGTTTCTGTTTGACATTGGACTATGGCTCTCTTGTGAAGAGCATCTATCATGCATATAAAACAGTCTCCCAGCATTGATGAATTGAGAGCATTGAAGACTGCATTGACAGCATTGACTAGTCACTAGTGTCCTGAGACTCGAGGAAGGAGGGAGGTTTGACAAGAAGAGAAATGTGTACCACCGGGGTGGTAAATGAAAGGAAATGATTTAATAGGCATGCAGCACATGAGGGGTATGGGTTATTTCTATAAAATTCAGTGCCCCTACAGTTGTTGGCAATCATGTTGTACAAATGTCAATTCTAGCTGAACTACAGAGTAGAGTACTTTGTTCATTAGTCGTGGGTCAACTTGATGGCATCCATCCATGGTAAGACCTCCTCATGTACAGCGACCGATAGAGGTATGCATTGTAGGCCTCTCGCGACCATTCAGTGCTTCTACACACAATTACACAGGATGGAAAATTATGGGGAGGCACTCGAGGCAATAGAGGTGAGTGGGAGTAGGTGATGATTCAGTCTGGCCGAGCCGGATCAAAAATTATGGTTGAGCATAGTTTTACTAACTATTACACAATTAATTTAATATCATGGCATCAGCAAGTTCCTACACTGGCACATTTGCATTAACCCACAGCTTTCAAGCTGTGCTCCAGTCTCAGACTGGTATTCATGGCATAGTCCATGTGTTAGGCCAAAATCCAGGGAAAGTGCATTTCCCAGGGAATCGCAAAAACATCAGTTCACCGGATTGCAATATCCAGAGAATCGTTTTTTCACTGGATCTTGCATTCTGGCCAAAAAAGGCAAGAATCAATTCTTAGGGAACACTTGTAATTAATTTAAAATCATGTGAATAGCCCTAGATTGGTTGCATTTTTGGTTGATTCATCAGTTAATTATTATAATATCAATTCCTATAGCAGAGTAAATTTTGGACTTGAAATAAGTACCTTCACTAGTAGTCACAATTTCCATGGATTCGTGAACGAGACAGGAGGAATTTGAATACAATTACAATTCCCAGAGATTTGCTCTTTGAACAAAAGAATCGGATCGATAACACGTTTTTGCAATTCCCTGGGAAACACACTTTCCCTGGATTTTGGCCTAACACATGTATCCACCTTTCCGGCTGATGCAACACTGTAACTTTGGGCACACATCTAGCACCGTGGAATGCCTAATATGAATATTGGTCATAAATTTTACAAACACAGGCTGCAGCCTGTCCCAACTGGGACCCACAGTTATTCAGATATACAGCTATGGGCAATATCATCATCATCAAGTAAATTGTTTTTGCTGGGTCACCATCATTGCACATAAAACATCATCATCAGTCCTACCAGGGCCCCTACTGCATGTCAAAAGGACCACATGCCTCACAATGGATTGTTGTATTGGTATCTGCCTGAACCATGGGCAAAATTGATACTAAGCCAACTTCACAATGGCTATCTATCACGCAGGACACACCAACAGAATTTTGTCAATTGTCAAACAACAGCTTCAACCAAAAAAGTGCGTTATGCAACAAGGTCATCAAGCAAAGTGTCTAATGCACACTTCCCCAGGATGAATGCACAATCAAGACAGCACCAACAAGACACCTGACATCACCATCATTGAATACACTCTCAGAGCTGAAGCAATGGTAGTGGATGCCATAAAGCACACCCCCTTACTGGTATCTCTCACTCTGTACCCAACACAGTCACAGTGGTGGAACAAGTCCACAACCAACCCCATCCTTAACTACAACACCACAGCACATAATTGGATATAGGCTCAGATCTTGCTGCTCATATCTGGTTCAGTGGCCATTGTACTCATGATCACCTTCATGATCAATTAACATAAGCATGTCAGTTACCATACATAGGATCCGTTTTGTGTATCATTTGCTATCTTCTACTGAGTACTGGCTACAGCTCCTGGAGACTAACTTTGACACCCTGTACCACTGGAATTTATCACCTCATAGCATATCATGGTTTTGGTATACTCTATATGTTTAAGCCTCCACAAAGCTGACACCATTTTTACCATGATTGCAGTTTTTTCATTTGATGACGCATCTCAAAATATTAAAATTTAAATTTTGAGAAGATATGATGTGATATACATCAGAGAATGTAGGATGAATCTACAGTACTGTGCAAAAATCCACAATGCCTATTTTGTTCACTTCAAGAACAATCTCAGTCATTGTACCTGTGCGATATATCAATAAATGTCTGCAGTCATTTTTGTGAAAGGGTATGGAGAAGACTTTATCAATTCCTCAAGTTCTGTGATGAATATATATTATAAGTACCAGTCATCCCTTTTTCTGTCCCAATTTTCAATAGCTACTAAAACTAACTTGTGATGAGAAATGACAACCAACTGAGAATTTTGATAAACTACAGGTCATACTTACTCTAATGGTGGAGAAAGTAGTAAGCTTTCTATCATAGGGATAGTTTTGACTGCATTGATTGTCACCAAACTTCACAATGATAGACAATGAAGTTGTTGATATACTCAAGTGCTGAGAAGGAAGGTCAGGGTCAACAAGAAATACAAACAGGCAGAAGGTCAGGAATGAATTTTCACTTGTGCAAACTACCACAGCACTTTCTGTATATGTAAGTACCAATTTAAATACTGTACAATTACATATACTGACCTGCCATTTTAGAAACCGTTTGAAATAATCTTTCTGTATACATGTAAGTACCAATTTATATACTAAGCCATTTTATATACTGACATGCCCATGTAAATACTGGCATGCCATTATTTGTTATTTTTCCCTGTTTTGGTGTCACAGAACATGCATAATGGTGTACCAGTATGAGTAAATAACAAAACACTAAAACAGGGCAGCATTATGCATCAGTGTGTATATGGGCATGCAAGTATATATAATGGCTTAGTGCATAAAATGGTACTAACACATATTCTGGTCATGTTTGTCAATTTGTAGTTGCAAAGCACTCATCCCTCATTTTAGCATTTTAAGAGAATATGCCTGTATTAATACTGGCACATTCAGTAAAAAAATGGTATGTCCAACATTCATACTGGTACTGCCAAGTCACATACTTTCATCTAAGTTAATGTTGGTGTTGTTATTATGCACTGCAAATGAAAAACACCGGTATCCATCTGTCAAATCTCTCAAAATCCGTCCAAATAGGAATTAAGTACAAATTTTGAGAATTTCACTGGCTAGGCCTAATATGACTTTTAATGTCATGATGACTACTATATTCTACACTTGATGCTGCGCCAAAAAATACGAACACAAGAATTACACAACTCTAATATGATGCAGTACCGAACCATACCTACAACACAGGTGCTTGCACTCACAGCAACTGTAGAGGGGGTGCACTCTCACTTCTATCCCTTCACCTCCTTCTTTTTTCAATTACATTGATACCTCACCATCCCATCACGGGAACGGCCAAAACTCAGCCCACAGACTGAGTTTGTCATCCTGCCTGGCACCATTTACAAATGTTTTTACCAGGTCTCATTTTCAATTGAATACTTATATAGGCTTACCCCGGCAACGGCCAAAACTTAGCCCATAGACTGAGTTTGCCCTCCCTCCTGGCACCACCGTCTAGCCAATAACAATTGGCAGCGGCGGGTATAATTTTCCGGTGAGTTCTGATGAACTCAACCTATTTTACAAATGCTTTAATTAAGCTCATTTTCAATAAAATATTTAATTTTGTTCTACCTTAAAGGCCAAAACTCAGCCCAGATACTGAGTTTTGCCTCCCGCTCACTTTGCTGCCTGCAATTGTAAGTTCCTCTTTGTGTTTTTACTTATCTTTCAACTGAATTCCAATTAACTTCATTTTATTGCCATTACATTGCAATAGCACGTTGTTGGTGTGCACAAAAAATCAAGTCCTTGTGTTGGTGCGGATGGTCCACAGGAGCGTTTTTTGGGTTGGGGCTGAAATTTTGGGCTATGTGGCATTAAGGCTCATTCTTTGGGTGGATGAAGGGGCAGGCCCAGAATTTATTTGGATGTAGTACGTTTAATTATTATACTAGTAGAGAACTCTGCCCAATCTTACACTATACTGTAGTCTAACAGTATATACCAGACCCGGTAGCCCTCCGGTACACTCCAGCAACCCTCCGGTACACCTCTGGTTACACTCCGGTACACTCCGGTAACCCTCCCGTATACTTTCGGTCACCCTCCTGTACACTTCCAGTATGCCACCGGTAACACTTTTTTAGCTACTAAGAAATGCCATTATAGCCACTACTCAGATTGATATTGATTCTAAGACTTACTGAGAAGTCTGTTTTCCTGTAAAAAACCCAATTCCTATCGTAAGTATAAAAAAATCCAAAGACTGGTTTAGGTCTGGAATTTCGGTAACCCACCGGTAGACTCCGGTAACCCTCCCGTACACTAGTGTACCGGAGTGTTACAGAAGTGTACAGGGAGGTTACCGGAAGATACCATTCCGGGGGGCTCCATTAACCTCCCTGTTCACTCGAGTGTACAGGGAGGTCACCAGTGTTTTTCATTTTCAGTGTGCATAATGTAACAACCAATATGCGCGCCTTAATGAAACTGGCTCTGCCAGTTTTTATACTTCCTGGGGGTAGGTTAGAATTCAATCTGGAACTGCCAGTATGTTTGATATCTCATATTACAGGTCATGGACAACATCACATTGTTAAGGTTGAGTTGATGATGTTATAATACATTGTTGTGTGGACAATTGCGTCTGCATACATAGTCATAGTGTAGCCACACCATTTTGCACATGACATGACAATATATGATGAAATGGG
Source organism: Cyclotella cryptica (assembly GCA_013187285.1). Lineage (NCBI taxonomy): Eukaryota > Bacillariophyta > Thalassiosirophyceae > Thalassiosirales > Thalassiosiraceae > Cyclotella > Cyclotella cryptica. The sequence continues at coordinate 477,727 of JABMIG010000035.1, forward strand.
AGAGAGTGAGGTTTCTGAAAATATGATTTTCATTCACAACATGTTTGTTTAGTTGGCAATGCCCTACTTGTGCCAATCCATATCTTCAAAATCTACAGACACAAGGACATGTCCTGGACAGGGTGGAATTTTGAGCTACTTCGAACAGGACAAGGACATCAAAAATCAAGACAGATAGGACATGCAAGCACATGACATGAAAATAGTGTCAAAAGGCAGTGCAGGGTTAATCGTTATGCTTGATAGTGCCCTAGCTCAGTACTCATCACTCAGATTTGAGGACATGGGTAGGACAAGTCTGTCAGACAATCGATCTGATCATGAGTCCATTACACAGGGCATGTCCTGCTCACTTAGAGGACACAAGCCATGCCCAAGATGGGGTCCTGGACATAGCCACATAAGTATTTTTGGCCAATCTAAATACATTCTTGGAGTTACTAGCAGTTACAAGATTCCCACCAAAATATTTCTTCAAGCTAGCATTATTCATACTGGCTTTCGGTTCTATATAGCTGCAGGTCAGTAGATAATGACAGAGTATACGTATTGATGCCATACCCCAAGTCATTTCTCTTTTTGCAGATTTCTTATTCCCTGACATGTTGTCATATCTATAGTGTGTGCTTTGAATGGATGAAATATAGTGCTCAAAGTACAACTCAGCTCTACCGACCAACCTGATGGGCCATATAAACACTCAAATTATTGAAGTTGCAAACATATGTGTCATGGGGCACACCTTTACCTTACAAGTTGTATCGATTGCCTTTGACAAATATATTTTTGTTGGGCATCCTGTAGATACAAGATGGTCGCTGCCATCCGAGCGCGTATCTTTGTGTATAAGATGTCCTAATACCTCAAGAATTGACTGGCACTTGTTGTCACACAATTAAACTAATTTTTGCAACCTGGCGTCCATCCTGTTTGCACAAAATGCCCCATAAATGTTTTTTCTGGCCGTTCGGCCCGTCCAATCCTTTAAACAACCGCAAGTCCACAATTCACACGGGATTTCAACTGCTGGAGTGATGAAGGGATGTTTCGGATGGGTTGAACACAGCCATACAGCAAAAATTCCAAACTAACCTGAAACCCATTTTAAGATAATATTCGTACGCTTGTTTCAATGTATTTACGATGCCAACTTCACCTTATGTGGCAACATCACCTCATCTGACAAACAAGGCAAACACATTCACGGGGCAGAGCGTAACTTAACGCTGTCATGTTTTTATGTCCTACGAAGATTTCATCAAGACAAATACACCAACAACAAGCATAACTCATGATTCGTCATCTTTTCTGCACAACTACCAATATTCTTGACTTCTCTGCTCTTGGTGTCCCCCCACCACATGTTAGAAAAAATGAATCCATTTCAGAAATAAGCAGAGCAGCAACAAGCAAAAATGGTTTCCGGGACTTATGTTGCAGATAAAAAGAAACAACACGCCACCGCTGCCAATAAATTCAGGCCAGCACTCTAAAACCTCTCTAAAACCAGTCGTCTTGTTCCAACATGGCATATCTCGTTAGTATGTACAGACCGCCACAACAATGAATATAGCGTCCTGCGTTCCGTTCGTTTGTCACCGACGCTAGGAAACGAATAAAAAAGCAAGTCGAGAAGAGAAGATAATTTAGGCTTCAAAAAGTTTTGTTACCCTCTCACCACTCATCGCTCACCGGCAACCGAATCGTAATGTTGAAACAATAAATTTTGACCCGCTGAATCCAGGCGTCTATTCTTTGTGCAAGACAAATACCACATCGTCCCATGCGTCAACCCATTCCAAACGACTTTTCCGATGAGACTGAAACGCAGGCGCGGCGAAAATCGATGGCCACAAGCAGCATTATTCGCTAAGATTGAGTAATTTTATATGCACATTTTGATTTTCGCTGGATGCACTTCTTTTACGCTGGGTTTTTTTTACTGCATCAGATAGTCATCTCTCTTTTCTGAAGTGGTCTCCTGACCTCTCGTGACCATGGTTTATGCATGTTTATGAGAGAGCTGTAGTCGCCAGTTGCCGGGGCACGAGAAAGTCTCTCTTCTGCAGGGGCTATCAAATAATTATTTATTGGAACCACTTCGAAAAGATACCAAATACGGATAGATACTTATTCCTATTTGGAAGAATTCATGTGTATCATCAGATTGGCGATGCCAATCTACAGCAATCTACGCATGATAGAGTAGGTCAACGTCGCTCGTGTAGGAAGCACCACAATTGGGTGAGCAATGCAATAAAACATCATGCCATATCAACATAATTGTAAAAATAACAGTGAACAAAAGAAAAGATCTCCTATTTGATGCACTTCATTTTCAGCATTCTATAGAAGCTCTGATAGCGTTGAGAAGGACCGAGTTTCAAACCAATAATCTCGCTGAACGAATACAGTCCCTGCTTCATTGACGACACTGACTAGATTACCAGCCATGCTCTCGAACCTGAAGAAGAAGCTGTCTACGAGTGGCAGCGGCACCGGAGACAAAATCTTCTCAAACCTCAACCAGAACAAACCTCCAACTCCATCGGGGCTCACCATTTCCACTCCCTCCCCTGCCACGGAACAGCGCGACGACGATCCTTCTATTTGCACCTCCATCAATGGCGCACTCCCGTCACCTGCTCCAGCTGGTATCAACACCGCCGCCGCCGCCAACACCAACCCTGTCGTGGCCACCGGGCCACGCTACCAAGACCAACCTGAAACCGACTACGACCTCGGCCCCACACAACTCTACACCTTCATCGAGAACAAACACTGGGAATCCGCCATCGAACGAGCCCGCACCACGCCTCTCGAAGCCAAGACCTGGATCTCCCGCCGCGAACCGGAAAACCCCAATGTCATTCGATGGCGTCTTCTCCCCCTCCATGCCACGTGTGTATTCCGCGCGCCGCTGAGTCTCATCGAGGCGTTGATTCAGGCCTATCCAGAGGGACCGGGGATGATGGACGATCAGGGCATGCTCCCCATTCATTTGGCGTGTCGTAACGGCGCCTCGCGTGGAGTGGTTATGACGCTTCTCAACGCTAATCCGAATAGTATTAACGCCAGAGATAAGAAGGGTCGTACTCCGCTCAATCTTGTGGAGAATTCGAACAGTCAGAATAAGGATGTCGTGATTGAGGCCATGCAATCGTTTCGTATTCAGTTGGAGAATTCGAATTTGCCGCCATCGGGAGTAGGATTGCGTGCCGTGTCTCCTGCGGTAGTGTGTGGATCGGGAAAGATTGGAGAAAGGGAGGTGGACTATGAGAATCGAACTATATTGTTCCGGTTGATTCTGAAGAAGGATTGGGATGGGGTGGCTTCCAGGTTGACTACGTTCCCGGATGAGGCGTCAACTTGGATTGTTACCAAAGGGTATACCGGAGATTTGAGGTTTCTACCCCTGCACAAGGCTTGTGTTTTGTCTCCTCCACCGCAAATTATTGATGCCTTGATCAAGGCGTTTCCTGATGGTGTGACAAGAAGCGATCAGGATGGATGGTTGCCTCTCCATTGTGCCTGTTTCTACAATGCTCCGGCTGCGAGTATTGATTTGTTGATCCGTGCGGATCCCAAGGCGACACAAAAGAAGGACGATGATGGTCGTTTGCCATTGCATTATGCATGCTTGAAGAGTGCCCCAGAAAGCGTGGTGACTCAGTTGTTGAACGCGAACATCAAGGGGGCTTTGGTCAAGGACAATGACGGGCGCATGCCGTTGCACCATGCATGTTCCAAGGCTGCATCCGATCAAGTTATTGAGACCTTGGTCCGACTGGGACCCAAAGCAGCCCAGAGTAAAGACAACAACGGAAGGTTGCCGCTCCACCTCGCATGCAAGAAGGGAATCACCAAGAATGCTCTCACGATACTGTTGCAAGTGTACGCTCGTGGCGCTGCTGCAAAGGATGACCAGGAAAAGTTGCCAGTCCACCATGCGTGTCAGACAGGAGCATGCTCACCCGCCGCTGTTCTTGCTTTGCTAGATGCTCACCCTGAATCGATTCATGCTCGTACTGCGTTTGGTCTGACTCCTCATGATGAGGCGTGTCAACCGAAGCAAGGAGTCAATATGGAACCTATCATCGAAGTCCTCGACAGGTTCAAGGCAGAGCAAGAACGCCTTGGTTGCCTTAGCGGCGGAAACGTCGATGCTGCACGAGTTCGTGAGTTGGAAAACAGAGTAGTTGAACTAACGAATCGAGTAGACTTGCTGACCGGAGCAATGAATGATGTGGTTCATGTGGCAGCACAGCTCAAAGCTGATTTGATTAACAACAAGAGAAGCGATGGTAAGATGGAGATTAAGAAGTTTTGTGATAACTTGATGTCATTGAATTTGGGTAGCGATCGTCCCATGCCTACAAACTGAGTTTGTCGGTGAATAGATGTTTGTTGGATGCTCTGATCATGTTGAAATATTATTATGATGAAGTGAGAAATTCTTTGTGAAGTATGATAACTAAGTACATTGGAATGAAGCAAGTTGCTTCCAAATTAGTATAAAGTACTTGCTAGAAATGTGCCATATCCCCCTTGTGTAGTTATAGGATGTCGATTTGAGGCTGAATTGAGGTATGGTACGATATGAACTGGTATGAATTAGGTTTGAATTAATATTATGTTGATGAGTATCGGAGACTTGAACGAAATGTTTGCCACTCACTGTTTGTAGCTTCTTGTCGTCCATTTTGTACAATACCATACCGAAGTAGACAGATGATAGGCAGTCAGCGTTGCTCTACCTTTAGGGTCTCTATTTGTTTGTGTTTCATCGAAAGGTATTTGAGTCGTCTGACGTCATTCAACCCCATCGCCACGACAACGATGATGCCTTAGAAGAGGTGTTTATCAGGTGTTTATCTCTATGGAGTTCGAGCCCGGCGAAGCTGGTGTGGGAACGATCACATCTCATCAGCAACTCTATCAACACACCATTAACCAATCGTATTCTGCACGACATCCTATAACGAGGTATAATGAAGAGCAACGCCCACGTCCCTACCCGCGCCACGCTGGCTCTGCTACTTGTCAATATTCTAAATATCCCTACTGGCACGGAATCCTTCGCGCCGCACCCGTTGACAATCGGAAATGTCTACCAAAGAGCAACACATACTGCACACCCTCCTCACAAGAACTACTATCTGGAACAATTGGCCGCCATACCCACCAAAGAGGAAGTAAGCGAGAGTTCGAGTTCTCCGGTAGAAACCCCGGCCACGACGGATATGGAAATTAACGGAGGAGAAACCGTGGAGAAGAAGGAAGACGAAAAGGAATTGAGTGAAACTCAAAAACTATTGCAAAAAGTGAAACAAGCCGGAACTGCCGGTGCCATATCCTACGCCCTCTGGGAATTGGGATTCTGGGGAATCTCCATTCCGGTATGTATCTTTGGATATCGCGAGGTGACTGGGCATTGGCCAGACTTGACAAATAGCGAGGACTTGCAAAAGGTTGGTGCGGAGGCCTTTGCATTTGTGAACTTTGCGAGGTTGGCTGTTCCTTTGAGGATTGGATTGGCTTTGAGTACCACGGGATGGATTGACGAGAATGTAGTTCAAAAGTTTATGAAGAAGGATAAGGAAGAGGGCTCGGGGTGATTTTTCGATCGCAATATACACGAGTGGCCAGTGGAGTGAACAACCGCCAAGCTGTTGGTCTTATCATTCAGAGATTTAGCCCCGTTCTTTTCTTTAATAGAAAAATTAACAGTTTTTGTTACGTTCAAAAGTTGTATCTACTGCTCAATAACAACATTACTGGATCACAAAAATAATACCGCGGCTTCTTTACACATACGAGTTCAAGATCAAGGCTCGGTTCTATCTCGTTTGCCACGACGGGCACTAGTCACAGTACTAGTTTTCACGACATCACTCCGAGATTTTCTCTTATTCACCCGATGAAGCTTGATGGGAGGAGGCTCCTGTCGAAAACTAAGGTGGACAAGAGGTGACGAAACGGAGAGATCTTCCGAACCAAACGCTGTCTCGACTCTACGATTTATGGTCTCCATTGACCTATACTTCTTTCGTTGCATTTCTCTATTGTTTTTATCCACTTTATCTTCTTGTAGATATGTGAGGTTAGTGTCCGTTTCCATCTTCTCTTTCTTTTTTTGCCAGTCCTTTGTTGCAAGCATGCCGGATGGGAGCAGTTCGACAGTTCCCTCGAGAAGACTGGGGATGACCAGATTCCTCTTTTCTTCTAGATTTGTCTTGAAGTTGGGCTTTTCCATCAGTCTATCGATACCTGTGCTTCCATTTGGGAAGATGCAATCAAGCATTGCAGCTTTTTTCAAAATAGGCAGTCGATTGCCAGTTTTCAGCAATTGCGATTGACATGTACTGAGAACATCAATGACATTGTTTTGATTGACAAGTTGCGAGGCAGCAACTTCACACATGAGAGAAAGACGGGGCATCTGCGCTTCTTCGGCCAAGGCGATTCCCGCCAGTGCTAAATGGAGCGACACAGTAGGCATGCCATTTTTGGGCCACTCGTGCTTCCGAAACGGGGGAACCGGTCCCAATTCTTTCGTGCTACCCGGACCAACGTAACGACTCGCCTTCACAAAGGCATTGAACCCTAGGGAATGGACACGATTGGTGTAGCTATATTCGAGCAACAATTTAACAGCCTCCGGAGAGTGATCGAGGGGAATAATCACCGTGTTGGGAGAAACAGCACTCTTCCCCAACTTTGCCTTCTTGGCAGGCGGGAAGGCAACGTCATCCTCTTCATCGTCCTCCACTTTGGCCGCCACAAACGAGTTTCCCTCCATGGCGTCCCCACCTCCCCGAGGACCATCCCGTTCTGGAAACGAAGGAACGATATCATCTTCATCATCCGACTTTTGCCCGCCCTCAAAAGAATCGTCCACCTTCCCCTCGTCATTCTTATCATTCCCATCCGAAGGCACAGTCATCTCGGCCCTCCTTCGAATCTCTTCCTTGGCATCCATAATTTTCTGCGCGAGCCACTTACAACGCTTCGACAGCACGGCCGAATTGGCTCGAACCATGGTCGCCAAGACATTCTGACTGAACCCCCTCTCATCCACGACCTTCCCCCGACAATCGAGGATGACGTCACATCCCCTCAGAAAATCGGGGGAGGAATTGTGCAGGAGCTGTCTCAGATCGTTGAAGTACTTCCGATCGGATTCGCGTTGCAATCGCACGATTTCGGCTTTCATGGCCCGTTCCTTGCTCCTGTCTCGACGCACCATGATGCGATCATTCTTCATCATGGCCGAGGCTTCGACGGTATGCATTGCGTCCAATAGGGTGCAGTGGACGAATTCAAATTCTTTGGGGGAGAGTGTTTCATCGCTGTGGAGCTTGCCTTTGATTCGTGTGGATTCTTTGTTGATGAAGGTGCAGAATTGCTGGAATACGCGACTGAGTTTGGTGGTTTTATCGAGACCGATGTACACAGTGGATCCGCGTTTGAGGTATTTGTTTTTCGGGGCGAGGTCCTCTAGATCATCGTCGATTTCGAGGTAGAGCATCTGGCATGGTCGACGACCGTTGCAACAACCAAGAGATGAGTGAGACTTACTTGTGAAATCAAAGAAATAAAAGTCAAAGCCAAGCAACCACGGCGCATCTCCCCTCCACTCAAAAACTCACCAAAGGACACTTGGCAGGACTCGTCACCTTCCCCCCCGACTCATCAAACACCTCCCCCGCCACCCCGGCATCCATCGCCTCTCCATCCACCTCCTCATTCTCCTCCACCGCCGGCGCCGCGGGTGCCTGATGCCTCTCCTCCGCATGATGCGCGTGATTGTGCATCCCCCTCCTCCTCTCGCGCAACAACTGTCGCACGAGTTCGGGGACGACTCCGCCGACGCCACCACCGCCCCCCGCGTTGGGATTGGGTTGGAGGAGCTGTCGTGCCATTTCATCTTCACCGAGTTCTTGTTCGTCGGCGAGCCAGATGGCGGCTTGGATGGCTTGGGCGGCGGCTTCGTCGGCGTTTAGGTCGGGGGGGTTGTTTCGTTCCATTGGTCTTTTTGTGTGGAATGGTTTGGGTGTCACGAGTGCGGTTGCTGTTGGTCGCTGCTGCTAATGATGATGACGATGATTGGATTTTAGGAGAGATGTTGCAGAACGGGGAATGCCGTGTGAGGAGCTGATATTGTTTCTTCGTTGTTCCATTAGAAAGAAGGAACGCGAAAGGCAACTACTGCAAGATCGGGCGAACCAGCCAACAACGTAAAAATTCTCAGTATTCTCAGAAAACGACGGGTTTTTCGTTCCAACAGCAACAAACTACACAAAGCAAACGACGTCGTTGTCACCAGAATCATATTTCCACTAGCCCAAACTCGTCGTCACGGGAAATAAAAGCAAATCGGTTCATTCGCGAATTCTCAGACGTCAAGCGATTCATGCGGCGGGTGCCCACGAAATCACAGCCACTCCGATCGTTCCGAGTCCGGGTACAACTCACCGCTTTTAGGAATGGACAGATCGGTCGATGGAGATGTCGTCGGGAAGTCGTGTCGTCGTGGAAACGGCTCCAATTAATTGATGGAGAGAGAGTGTGAGGAGTGTGATCGAACGCGGTTGTGGCAATGCAGGAGTTTTCTCATGAAAATTATTTTACACAGGCACACCCTTTTTTTTTTGAATTCCACCGTGGATTTGGTAAGTTTAGCGCTTGGTTTTCAATCAATCTCGGCAATCCGAATTGACAATACGTATTGTACCCGACAATCTCCCACAATACACTCATCATCTCTGCACGCTTTTATGCGTAGTTACCGTACAATACCTACCTGTTGTCACTGTGGTATTGTACAATACCACAAAGTAAATACCACAAGTACGCACAACTTACGCACAATACTCGTTTTGATCATTATTTTTTTCATCGTCGGTCACCGTCACATACACACACACACAAATTCTGTTTCGCGATGCACGTCTGGCAATAAATCGACCGAGGAGCGAGCGATCCAACAAACCACTATGCTCTCTACAGCAGCAGCAGTAGCAGCCCGCCGGAGCACCCGTCGCACAGCCCTAGTCCTCGCCACTGGAGCCGCCACAACCACCGTAGTCGCCTCCACAGCGGTCGTCTACAGCGAACGTGGACTCGGCTTGAAACGCGAGGTAGATTTCTGGTCGTCCGTCGCCCCAGTCGTTTGGGATTACTGGTGGCATTCGTTTCAGTCCAGCCCCAAGGTCAAATGGGAGGAAGCGTGTCGAAGAAGAGTGGATTCCGGTACACACGAACAAGGACAGACAGACTACGACGAGGAGAGGAAAGTGCTCCTCAATCGATTGCACGAGAGAAATGCACCAAAAATCTACAATGTCATGTTACGTCTGGGAGGACTCTACATCAAATTAGGACAAGTCCTCAGCGTAACGGCACTCCCCATCCCAGAAAAATATCGCGAATACTTTCGATCGTTACAAAGCAACGTACCCAACCACCAAGATTTCGTATCCACAGTCCAACCCACACTGGAACGAGAATTGGGTGCACCCCTCCACGAAATCTTTGATTCCATCGACGAAATACCCTGCGGCGCAGCATCCATCGGTCAAGCCCATCGTGCCACCCTCAAGGAAACAAAGGAGGAAGTCATTGTCAAAGTTCAATATCCCGATGCGCGATGGCAAGTCCCCGCCGATATCGAATGCGTCGGCGATCTCCTCCAATTGTGCGTTTGGTTTGGCATTGTGGACGAATCGACGTCCCGTTTGAGCTATGAGGAGTTTGCACGACAATTCCTATCGGAATTGGATTATGAGAATGAGGTGCGGAATTTGAAGCGGGTGTATGAAAGTTCGTTGGATCCGCGTGCTCCGTATTTGCTGAGGGGGGTGGTCCTTCCTCGTGTGTTTGATGAGTATTGTACGAAGCAGGTGATTACGATGAGTTATTTGCCTGGGAGGAAGTTTGAGGAGGAGACGAAGAGGCAATTAAGTTTGATTGGTGTGGATACGAAGAGGAGCATTCATTCCATTATTAGGGAGACAGGTGATAAGTATGAAACATTTGATGACAAGAGAGAGGATGCAGCAACATTGTCGAAACCATTGGCCTTATCGTCACAACAATCTACACTGTCGTGGAAAGCAAGACTTTCGAGCATTATGAGCACCCTTGTCAGTGTAGATTTCGTGTTTGCGCTGGTTCGATTTAGTCGCCGAGTTGCGCTTTGGTCACAAGGTGCCACTGTCAAGTGGATTCAATTGGCGTCGTCATTTTCTATTGTACCGCCAGATTGGAAAGAGTGGGCTGATGAAAGGCAAAATCTAATTCTTCAGAATATGAGGTTGGATTGGACAGAAGAGGCTGTGCATACATTATTCGATGTGCATGGATATCAAATTCTCAACCAGGGACTATTCAGTGAGTGATACCATTTCATGACCTATCCATATTTTCAGACCAAAGGTGACTTTCTTTGTGCCAACCTATGTGCTGTTTGTATTGTCCTTTGCAACTTGCTGTAGATGCTGATCCCCATCCGGGCAATATTCTCGTTGATTTTCCAATGGATGTGAACAAAAAGCCAACAATCGGCTTGATCGATTACGGCCAATGCAAGCACCTAACACCCACAGAAAGAGTGAAGATTGCACGGTTAATATTAAGCATCGCCGAAAAGGAATCAGATGATGTCATAGCAGACCACTTCCGTACCCTTGGAATAAAAACAAAGAACGATTCAACTAGATTTTTGTCAGATTTTGGACGACTCATGTTTGGTAGCTTGGAAGCCAAGCACTTGGATCACAGTTGGCATAAAGATCTGCACAAAGAAGACAGAGTACTCTATTTCCCCAAGGAATTAAGCATGGTTTATCGAACGGCGTTGCTCCTACGAGGGCTTGCCATGTCGTTGCAGTTTAATCCGAGTGTTGGTGAGGTTTGGAAGCACCATGCACTGGAAGCTATCAAGGCGCATGACTGTGGTTGATTGAGGGTGGATGGAACAGGGATAACTACATTGATTTCTGTGCATGTTCCATCAGCTTAATGATGTGCAGATTTTGTTTCAGGTATTCATTTTTTGTATAGATTGTTGTATAACAGTGGCTTCGTGAGGCCATGTTTCCAGGCAGATTTTTTTCATTCTTTTTATGCATAGTTGTATACCCTTCATGGTATGACCCACAGCTGGGTACGCACGCTCATTTCCAGGTTGAGAATGGATTAGCATAGTCTGGTGTATTACCCCGGGAGTAGGCACAGTGAGTCTTGATTTCAGTGAGTGATACCATTTCATGACCTATCCATATTTTCAGACCAAAGGTGACTTTCTCTGTGCCAACCTATGTGCTGTTTGTATTGTCCTTTGCAACTTGCTGTAGATGCTGATCCCCATCCGGGCAATATTCTCGTTGATTTTCCAATGGATGTGAACAAAACGCCAACAATCGGCTTGATCGATTACGGCCAATGCAAGCACCTAACACCCACAGAAAGAGTGAAGATTGCACGGTTAATATTAAGATCGCCGAAAAGGAATCAGATGATGTCATAGCAGACCACTTCCGTACCCTTGGAATAAAAGCAAAGAACGATTCAACTAGATTTTTGTCAGATTTTGGACGACTCATGTTTGGTAGCTTGGAAGCCAAGCACTTGGATCACAGTTGGCATAAAGATCTGCACAAAGAAGACAGAGTACTCTATTTCCCCAGGGAATTAAGCATGGTTTATCGAACGGCGTTGCTTCTACGAGGGCTTGCCATGTCGTTGCAGTTTAATCCGAGTGTTGGTGAGGTTTGGAAACACCATGCACTGGAAGCTATCAAGGCGCATGACTGTGGTTGATTGAGGGTGGATGAAACAGGGATAACTACATTGATTTCTGTGTATGTTCCATCAGCTTAATAATGTGCAGATTTTGTTTCAGGTATTCATTTTTGTATAGATTGTTGTATAACAGTGGCTTCGTGAGGCCACGTTTCCAGGCAGATTTTTTTCGTTCTTTTTATGCATAGTTGTATACCCTTCATGGTATGACCCACAGCAAATGGAATAGCATAGTCTGGTGTATTACCCCGGGAGTAGGCATAGTGAGTCGTGATTTCAACTGATGTTGTTAGAATCATGATGTGTATTCGGTTTAGAGATTTCGACAAGGTCATTGATGCTGGAAGCAAAGAGGGCATAACATTGACGCCTACGTTACATATCACAAAAGTACAGCAACCTTTTTGACGGAAAATATGCAGGCATAATTATGCCAGCATAAAAAAGTATGCCCTGGAAGAACCGGCAAAATAATATATTTTGTGAAACAAAGGATGTCTTTTTTTAATTGCTCAGTGGTATCCAAGATTAAATCACTTCAAAATCTTGAGTAGTTCACTTGTTGAGAAAGGTACCCACTGATGCTTTCTTACATCATCGCTAACGTGCTTTTTTTGCTAGTCTTCAATCGTGCGGAATCGCAAGAACGGCCGCAATTTGTTACTCCAAATATTTCTCGCTGAAAACTGGCAGGCTTTGGCAGGCTTTGGCAGGCTTTGGCAGGGCTGCCAAAGCCTGCCAAACCCTGCCTGCCAAAATCTAGATCCACGGAGTATACTTTTACGATCAGATTTCTAATACTATGCATAGGAATAGTGCACAAACATGTATTCTTTTTATGAGGCCCCAGTACAGCCCGGTCACAATACGAACGAAAATATGTGAACTAATTCCTTTGTGATCGCGAATGAAACTGACGTCACCGGACTAACTTCTCGATACTTTGGCAGACTTCGGCAGGCTTTGGCAGGGTTTGGCAGGCTTTGGCAGGGCTGCCAAAGCCTGCCAAAGCCTGCCAAAGCCTGCCAAACCCTGCCATATTTTTCTCGAGAATTTGAAGAGAAATCGGCCTAAGTCGCATCTATCATATTGGCGTCAATAGCCACAGAAGATGGCTTTTTTCATTGAGCCTAAGGAATAATTCTTAAAATGAGAAGCCGAAGAGATTTTTGTGTGACTAGCATCTGTTAAGATAATTATTTGATCGCAATGTCTACTTCCTCTGTTTTGAAAAACATATTTACCTGTTCTTCCTGTTATGCCTTTTCTTGACATGGCATAATTTGAACTTGTTGAGAAACTAGTCGGAGGTGAGGGATTTAACAGAAAAAAGAATGTTTAATGAAAATAGCTACGTATGCTAAATTGAAAACATAGTTTTTGAAGTTTAACTGTCAGCGAAAGGTCGTTTCTTACAACGCTCAACTGAGCTTATTTAATTTATTTACGAGCGTCGACAGCTTCTCGAGGAAATTGTGGATGCTCGACAACTTTCTCAAAATCAGTCATGCGTTTGTGTTGCATCTGTCGAAAAACTAACTTTGTCATTTTAAAGGTTGACAGTTGTTAATCTGTCAAACTGTTATTAATCGGTCAGAACCTTTCACAGATTGGTAATCATTTTATTTAAATTACGATATCAATGATTTTATCAATAACTTTGTCATTTTGAAGGTTGTCAGTTGTTAAACTGTCAAACTGTTATTAATCGGTCAGTACCTCTTACACGTGTGACTATCATTTTTGAATTTTTGTTCACACACATCATGCTGTCCTGCCCAGTCAATTATTTACTCTCAACGGCAAGGTAACTTGACATGACTGGCTATCATAAGCCCTGGTATTCTACGATTAGCGGATGGAAAGATTTGCAGGTCTCAATAAGTACGATTTTCAAATCTTTCTTTTGTCTCAGTTTAGTTCTACTAACTCTTGTCAAACTAATTAACAGTTTCATAACTCTGATCCCTCACCTCCTCACCCAATTTTTGTTGAACACAAGAAGTAGTACGGCTATATACAATAGAGTGTCCACGTTTTTCAAATTTTCGAGTGATCAACTGCAACCGACGGCAAATTTGTTAGTTGTCGGAGTAGAGATTTTTAACAAATTTGGAGGGGTCAAAGTTGTACATCTTGGGTGTCCACGTTGACCCCTCAAATTTGCGAGCGACCGTTTTTAAATTGGTCTGACCGTGACCCTAACAGCTGCTCACCACAGCCCACCAAAAGAATCGATCGCACGTAATGTTGTTAACAACATTAGAGGCACCTACCTACCTTAACCTACTACCTCACAGAACTCTGCTAGACGGAAGAAATTGTGGGCACCAACACAATTTTTGGCGAATTTAGTCTACGGGAGGAATTCAGTACTCTCTACGACTTGCAAGCAACTGACAAATTTGAGGGTCTACTAACAAATTTGATCAAATTTGTTAGTTGAACGTTTTTTCAAGATTTTTTTAAAAATCTTAGTTTATCACTGAGCAGAACTGTTCTTCTTCTTCTCCACATGAGACACTTTTTTCACTTTTGGCCATTATTGGTATCATCTAATTTTTTACATCCACATTACCTGTAAAAATGCACATTTTGCGTTTGAAATGCATGGGTAGGCACATTCTCTTCATCTGTGCCTACCTGTAAAAATATATCTAAATTGTCTGCTTAGGTAATATTGTACTCTTTAATAGTTGGTACCTTCTAGGTATTAACTTTTGCAATCAATGGTACTTCTTAACTGTACAATATTGTGTTACCTTCAAGTTACCCTTAGACATATATTCGTGACCCCCAAGATATCTATGTCAGATTAAAATGACCAAATGACAACATCGCCAAAAATTGAGGGGCTGGATTGCGCTTGACGGTAGGCCTTTCTCAATAACAATGGTTTTAATAAAACAAGCAATCACGCGACTAATCTATGACCATACTGGTCAAAAGGGCTGTTCCGCAATTCCCATGTTATTTGGGCTGCGCCACGACCAGTCTTGTCAATTTATGCTACGCGATGACCACCCATATTATCTGGGCTGTTGCGAATTTGCAAAAGACTGCTAGCGCGTGACTCCTCCTCACCCTTTGAATCACACTTGAGAAATATTCCCTAATTGGGTGCACGCGGCTCCCCCTCTTCCCCTGAATCAACCTACGGCAATTTTTCTCTACCTTGCAAAACTGTTGGGATACCCATTTTATCTGGGCTGTTGCGAATTCGAAAAAGACTGCTAACACGCGACTCCTACTCACTCTTTGAATCACACTTGGCAATATTCCCTTATATTGGGTGCACGCGACTCCTCCTCTTCCTCTGAATCAACCTTCGGCAATACTTCCTGTTGGGATAGGTACTTAACCTCACCCTATAACTATTCATTCCGTTTTGGAACCTGGCTCAACTCGAGCTGCCACCTTGCCAAAATCAACCAAAATGACTTGAAAACTTGAGTTAACTTAAGGGACGAGAACTTCAAGGGAATCAAGCGGTCATTTTAATATTAAGCTTCCCTTGATGGGATCACAAGTACTGGTTTTAGGACTAAGAAGGCTTAGAATTATCTACCTAGGGAGTATCGTAGTCAAAACCCTAGTATGTTTTTCTACATGTACCACCTACTAGGGTAACTTTTATATTTCTAATCCTTGTTACAGGGCGACATTATCATATATGTACCCAAGTATGTACATGTAACAACATATTATATGTTAAAGCGATTCGAGGACAAGAAAGGTCTAGCTTTAATCATAGTGAAAAGATATAACAGGATGTAATTATTATGTCTATTGCAAGCTACACACAAATGTGAAAAAGGTCTAAGTGTACTCCAGAAAAACTCAACAAACTCTATTACCTGGGATTGCAACTTGTTTATTATACGAACTACTTATAATACTGCAGGAGTAAAAAAGGTCTAGTCATCATCTAGTATACTTTATGAACACAAAATTCCACAAAGACTAAAAATCCACACAACAAACACACAGAACCCTGAGGTACAGTCCCTTAGACCATGATGGAAAAGTCACCTAGACATAAAAAACATCAGGACTGTACCCCTGCCCCATCAGCCATCTCAAAGGCCATCAAATGTACCTCCTAACTCAGAGACTCCAACATAACCAAAAGCCCTCTCAAAACCATCCACTACCTCCTGTGCTACTTCCTGACTGTTTACTCTTGCCCTTCTTGCCACCTGTCTAATTCCGTTTCTTTGAACACTCCACCCACCATGATTCCTGCCATCCACCTTGTTATGAGCTGGACTTGGAGGAAGTCTTGCTTTATTTTCTGCTGTACCATTCTTGATAATTTCACTACGAGCAACCTTTCTTGACCACGTCCCAATTGTATACTTACTGAGCTGCCCTTCATCTTTTGCACGTCCAAATATGGCTCACAGTCTGCTTGAGATAATCCGTTGCGAAATGAAAAGAAGACTGGACAAAATCCTCATCGACATCTGTTGGTATCACCAATCCTGGAGCCTCCGCTATCTTCCAAAAATTGGCTTCCACTTTGTGCCTAACTCATTTGCCAACTCCTTCCGTCGCAAATCTGAACCCTTGAGCTACATGAAAGGCTTGATCATGTAAGTCTTGTTGACAGGATTAACAGCCTTACCCTTCAGCCACATTCTCCAGCCATTCAAACGAGTAACTTCGGTAAGAAATGCAAAAGACTCTGGGACACACCAAAACTTACCCCAGTAGAAAAGAATGTTTCTCCTCTGCAGTATGTCAACATGATCACCGGCCACAGCAACTTTGGGTTCAACAGGACTGCCACCTATGTTACCAACTTCATCCAACTGTTTCATGAGTAAGTCTTGCAAGTTCTTTAGCCTCTCATCGAGGATGGAAGAATTGATACCACCATCAGCCTTCACTTTTTGTCTATAGTGTTACATACCGCCTCTTCAAGTACTGCTCATTGCAATCTCTTCCAGCTTGTTGATGCTGCACAACTGCTCGACAAAAGGAGGGATTCCTGTTACAATTGCCCATGCCAGATGTGCTGCTGAACTTTTGATGGGGAATTGTACCCCTCTATGATGTGTATGCACAGTCTTGGTGCCAGAATTTGGCACTAGATAACATCATAAAATGGTTCTATGATTTTGACTTAGTCAAATTAATATTGCTAGTTTACTAGTACTTTCGCATGTGGATTTCTTTCCATGACATGGGAATATCATAGAGTTTTCTATGATGGCTAGCAAAAAATAGTGACATCATCTATGATCTTGATGATGGGTTTGAGTTACTAAGGAGCAGTCTTAGTGCTCACACAACTCCTTGTTCACACATTTTCCCATGTCCTACGCAAATTTCCTCAATTTCGGACCCAACACTTTGTTCGCACAATCTTTTCCGACGACTGGGAGTCGTCCCACACAAAGTTAATTGTTGTGAGCTCAAATATTTGTGTCAATCAGCCCCATCACACAACTTTTTACGCAACTCTTTTGCACACATATGGGCGCTCACAATTTAAATACATATTCGGTTCCCACTTAGGTCTGGTCAAAATGGGATAATATAAGATTCGAATATTGTTTTGCGAAACCTTCTCAAACCAATATTTAAGTGAGTTTGAGTGCTAAGGCAGCACTTAATCACGTGTTGTGATTGTATAACGGGTTCTCTAGCCTCAAAGGCTTATCTATGTTTTACATGCTCTTTTATAAAAGGCAGTAAATCCTTTAAAATTATATCAAATTTTGCGCTCGTGCGCGCAACGCGAGCAAAGCTAGCACGGAGTGAGCGCTAACTGGCTTCCGCTGTTATCTTTATTTAGAGAAACAAGACTTCTTTCAGTTTGCAGGCTCCTATTGCTGCTAAAAAATCTTGCAGCGGCTGCTTGTAATTTGTTAGTTCACTTTGCCGGACCGGTGATATTCTGCAGGGAGAGATAAAATGACTAACAAATTTAAAGTCGGTCGCTCGCTCGCAAATTTGAAAAACGTGGACACTCTAATAGGAGCACTATGTATCCTAGTGGTATCATGATACCCAGCAGGCCAGACTTTGTATTCCATAAGAACTGATTTTGAGTAAATTAAAAAAGAATTTTGGCGCCAAAGTAACTTAAATGTAATACTGTAGAAACATACCAATTTTCTACAAGGATGAATGGATCGGATCATTCCGATCCGTTGCATTCATTACCATAACTTGCAAAAAACAGTCCGAACGAACAAAATAAGAACACCATTCAGAAGCTCCGAAAGAGATATTTTGATCAAAATAAGGTTGTAAATTTTTTACTTCGCCTGTGATGTCATTTTTGTCCATCAGACCGACAAAAGATAGAGCAGGAGTGCTCTTATTGTATTTAGCTGTCTTCAGTAGTAAAGAATTTTTATGCCTTTATGGGCGTAATTTTCCCTAAGAATGCTGGCTTAAAAATATGCACAAGTATGCGTGAGCATGGCTTTTTTGTTTAGAAACTTTTCATCTCAAAATGTTGTGAAAACTTTTGAGATTGCAGTTTTGCTTCCAAAGGTCCATGATCTTCTCTCACTCCAAAAAGAGTGATCTAAGCATTTCTCAAGAAATTCAATTCAGGTTTAATTTATGGTTCCTAGTCCATGGAAAATGTGTTAGAGTATGCTAATCCTGTCGCTTCCAGGCAGGTGAGTTCAACAGAGCCCAGCCAAATTTATGATGACACAGACAACAAACCAGCATTGTGACATGATTGAGTCTTTGAATTTCCTACCCAAATTAAAAACGTGTGACAATATTACAAATGATGTAAATACACTGATTATTGAATTATGATGAAAGATTATGATACTTGGTGGAAGCAAAATTTTGAGTTGCCAGGTATGCATCTGGAGGTGGCAATTCAAAATTAGCACATCCCCAAATGCTTAGTTATGACCCATTAAACTACCTATTTTTTGGGGGGGGAAGGAGGATATGCACAAATGTCTGCCTGGAAACATGGACTGAGCAATGCTATCAGCCATGTTAATTCAGATAGTGTCCACTTTCTCCAGATCTTAGAAATATCATCCATTATAGTGTAGATTTCAGGCCATATTTACCCCCAATTACCATCCACATGTACAAGTATCCTGGATGACCCTGGAGTCATGGGAACACCAGGGAAGTCAATTACTCTCTAAAGATGTCTATTTTCTCTTGCGCCTAAAAGCAAGACAAGAAATGGACATGATTGTACCATACTGTTGGTATGGGAAGGTATCTTATCATACAGTAGGTACCATGCAGTAAACAAGAACACACAAAGAGTTCTTTTGAATCGTCACTGCAAAATAAAACACTTGTATCCCTCTCATACACTTGTAGTATGTCAGAGAGCACAGGAGGGTTAAGGGAAATTTTCAGAGTGTATGGATGGCTTACCAGATGTTTTGTACATTGTTTAAGCCAAATTTTCATTCAACATGCTTTATCTGAGCTCAGTTAGCAAGTGCCCTGTACTCTTTACCCACCTATTCTGCCTCTAAGCTATCCTATCACTATTTATCTTCTGGAGCAGCTTAATTTCAAAAACGCATCAATCAATTGTCATATTTCCCCCATGTTTGGAGTGATGGAGCACCTGTATATGGATCAGTGAACAGTGGGTGAGTGTGTCCATAAATTGTGGGGTCATTACGACACACACACAAAATTCAATTGTCCAACAAGAGGGGAGTCCGTTAAGGCTGTGAAAATGATATTCCATGAATGTATGGATCACATCTCATGAAAACGATATTTTACTTGTTGAAAAGAATGTATCTCAAAATTCCCGACAGTGGCCGGAGTTACAAGTCAATAAGATCTGCAAAATTCATCTTGTTATTCCAGGCCATGACTGGAAGTATGAGAACATAATCAGATCGTTAGTGCCATCTGCAAAGGCTAGTTTAACAATTTCCAACCAAAGAGTTGTGAATACGATATTTTTAGGTCCAAGAAGTTGTAGAACAATGTGTTTATTATAATTCTGTTATGGCACAGCAAAAAAATGGATACCATTCAATAATTATGGGGTCAAAATGGGGGAACATTTCAAACTTATGGGCCAAACTTTGATGCCAGTGCAACGAACAAAGCAATCTCATTCATCAAATAAAATAGAGAAAATTGAAATAATGACTGTCCCAGGATATAATTTTTGTGGTAACAACTGGTTATATTCCTCAATTGGTCACACAATTTGTCACATCTTTTGTTAGAACATGCTGCCGACACACCTGCCCCTTTACACAAATTCAGGTTATAATCACTTAATCCAATGAAAATTTCAAAACACACTATCCCTCCATACATCCACTGCTAGTCACAACAGTTGCATATGTAATGAAAATATATATTTAACGAAAATTCACTTATCACAAAAAGCATCATTCTTACCACTTCACCCACATACTCAAAAAGCAAATAGGAAAAGAAACACATGTTGTTTGTAATGTGCTGCAAATACTTAAGAAAGAAAAAATGTCGTTGATATGACACAATGTTGCATACATAACCAGTTTCATTTGATTTACTGTCTTACCCCTCTGACACAATTGCACATCATTAATGTTTCTCTGTTCATAGGAAAAACAAAGTGCAGCAATGACATAGGTAACACTTATATATAAGAAAACCACTAATCACAAACATGCATCATTTTCATCCCTTCAGGCACACATATCCAAAAGAGATAGCAAAGAAAACCATGTTGTCTGTGGTGTGCCACAGCGATTAAGAGAGAGAAATACCATACATGACACAATGATACATACATAACAAGTTCCATGTGATAATGCTATTGTACCTTTCAGTCACTTTTGCCCATCATTTATTTCCTCTGTTCATATAAGGAGGCACTCTTTATACGTGATCACAAATATAATTCACACACCTTTCTCCTTACCCGAATTCTCCCTACACACATTTCACCTCCCTCCTCTTATTTTGCTACAAGTCTTCAGAATCCTATAGAGTCTCTGGCCAAAGCACCCTTTCCTTCCTTGCCCATGTTGGTCAAGTGACCACTCACAGCATCCTCATACCTCTTCTTCCAACACACAACCTCCTCCTCTAGCCTCTCACAGATTCCAAAAAACATGTTTAGGCAAATCAATTAAGCTATTAAAGTCCCTCTAATACCTCTCCACCCCATGAGTACATGTGACTATGATACATTTGTAATTGAGAAACTGCACTTATCCTCATTGCTACATACACGGCAGTCTCCTTGTAAAAATTACACCTTGCATTGCCAAAACTTTCAGATTATCTGGCATTCACAAACAATTTCATATGCAACATCAATATGTACATTCATTACAGAAATCAGAAATCACAAAGCAACGATTCTCATATTTTCACACTTATATCAAAGAAGCAGACAGGAAGGGACAAACATGTTGTTTGCGCAAGCAGTAAACACATAACCTGAGAAGTGTAATATATGAAGAATGTTACATACATAATAATTTAATACAGACCTCAATTTTTCACTCAACAAAAGTACATGTGTGAAAATTCTATGTCCTTACCTAGCATACATTCTGACTTCTCATTCATTTCTATTATTCACAAAGGTTACATCTGAAATATTGATACATATAACAGATATTACAACAAAAAATCTGAGCTCCATTAGTGAGTGCTCTATACACTCTACCTACCTAGTCTGCCTCTCTAAGCTATTCTAGAAAGGAATGTCAGAGGAAATGTAATAGAATGGAATTGAGCAAGCATGACAAAAAATCATAATCTAGGTGAGTGACCGAGATTTGGACAATAGAGATGAAATGTTGAGTTAGGATAAATATAATTATAAGGGTGTATTGAAAGACATAGATGCCCAAGAGGCGAAGACATTATTGTAATCAGGTAGATGAACAGATATACATTGACATGAATAAAGAATGTATGTATGTATGTATGTATGTATGCATGTATGTATGCATGTATGATGTGAGGGTATATTGCCATAAGTTTACTTAAATGTGCTATTCAGGTTGTTATTCCGGTAGGTCACCAGAATTATGATGTCAGGAAGAGAAAAATGAAGGATTGTTGCTATGTCATGATACTCATTACAATATGCCTCTTATGTAGCAAATTTAGTCTTGTCGTCTACTCATATCACTGATGTCCTCATTCACTAGTGGTTTCTCATGACAAACTGGATCAGGTATGTTGGCATACAGACTTGAATATAGCATAAAGGGTATCCTACATTACTTCCAACACAAACAGTGATTGCTTTCAACTTTTATTACTAACTAATGTTTGTCTTTATAGTGAGACTCTGAAGATGTCCACAAGCTGAGCGGCACACAGTAATGTTGTAGTTAACAAGGTCGATAGGTTGATTTGCTTTTTGGGATTTCTTGATTTGTTAAATTTCTTGTCAACTAAGTGAGCATACCAAAAACACATTTCGCAAATCACAATTGAATAAATTGCATTTACATAAATTTGTGTAAACAACAATTAATCTTACCTAAAATGTAAATTGCAAAGAGGGTAGCTATTTGGAGCATATTCCAGTTGTACTTAATACGTTGGGTCATACTGACTCATGTAAACGAAAATATAAAAAACACTTTATATATTAGAAGACAACACGACTCTCAGTTGCAACAGATCTTGCATGCCTCGGTGGTGGTAAGGTACGTGGTTGGGATCCAGGTCCCAGATTGAGTGCGATGCTGTGTCCAGTACAAGTATGGTGTCAAATTGTGTGAAGCCAGGGTGAGAATGCACAGTCAGGCATTAGGGCCTACTGCGGGTTCTGATTTTTAGGGCATACTGTGCTGTCCGGACCTTTAGGGCCTACTGCACAGTGGGTTTAGGGGAAGGCATAATATATCTTACATGTTGTGACCTAAGCCAGTCGGATGTGAAAATATTAATGTAGAACTAAACTGGTAGGATGTGTTGGCAATCGATGAATTGAAATTATGAGCTTAAAATCTACTAAAAAATGATAATTGGTGATCATCAATTATCATGGGTTTATCATGTAATTTACATGATAATTGCCCCTCTGTAGTATTGTGTCTACAGGGGTTGTACATAGACCCCTGAGCTGACATTAGTTCTTATGTGGGATTTTGCATGATACTGGTATGCTGCCAGGATCATCATGTGCCGCGATCAGATCTTTTCAAGTTGAACAATCAAATCTTTTTCATGTTCTGGCCATTGTCCGTCGTTTGATCAGTCTGGCCATCGTCCATCGTCTATGGACAGGTTCCACGTGGTGTCGATCGTGTTATTTTGTGGATCAGGATCTTGCGTGATGGTGTTAATGTTATAGGTCCAGGGTTTGAACCCCAGACGAAACAGTTCGATGTTTTTATTTGGTCCTGGGTTTGATTCCCAGGCCAGATCGCATGTTTCAGGCCAGTGTGATCCGTGGCCTATGTCACTTGCCCCCACAAATGGTGGATTAGGGTGATTGGAAAAAGCGGTGATTGGAAAAAGCTGGGTCTATCATAGTCAGACACATAAAGTCAATTTCTGTCTTATCTTTCCCTTTGAGAGTGTATGGTCCAATGAGATCCACACAGAGCGCCTCCCAAGGATTTCGTATCACCAGTTTGGTGGGTAACTTGCCATACTAGTGTTTGTGTCATTTATTGACTTGGCATTTGTGACAGTTTTTGACATATTTTTGGACGGTAGTTCTCATACCTGTCCAGTATATTGCAAGGTAATGATGGTACCAACTTATGGCTCTATGACGGAGAGCTGTAGGATGAACCATGGCTGTGCCTTTACACAGCACCTGTGTGTTTTCCACCAAGCGCATGGTGTACTTTTTATCACTAGCCAATTTTTGAATGCTGGAGCCAGAGAGCTGAGCCTCCGCAATCTCGTTGACTGTGAGAGGATAAATTACCTCCTCCTTGCTGCAATTAGCAAACACTATGTTCATGGAGTCTTGGTGTATTGCTGGCTGCTGTGATGTGGTGTGGGATGCATGGTGGCACCAACACTGTGTGAAGGTCATCCAAGTGTCCCTCTGATTATGGATAGGGCTGTAGTCAAGGCGAGAGATAGCGTTGGCTATGGTATTGTGGATGCCTTTGATGTGGATTATTTCTGGGCCATATTCCTCTAGAAGTAACCTCCACCAGTATACTCTGTCTGAGGTGAGACCAAGGGCATCTTGGATGAAATTTTTATGTTCAGTGTAGACCTTTATTCTTTGCCCCCACAGCATGCCTTTGAACTCTTTTAAAGTTTCTACAATGGCTAAGAGTTCTATTTCTGTTTCACTGTATTTTTGTTGCGTCTCAGAGAGTTTTCTGCTGAAGAACGCAATTCGCCTATTCTCCTATGTAATCACCGAACCCATCTGTTTTGATGAGGCATCAGTGTAGATTTCAAACTCTTTGGAGTAATCAGGGTAGACCAAGGCAACATCTTTTGCAATGACTGCTTTTACCACACCGAATGCTTTTTGATGTACCTCGTCCCAATCCCAAGGCTGGTAGTCAAGGATCTGGTGACTTTGGTACGACCACACTCTCCTACCAGTGAGGTGAGTGGGGCAAGCATGTCACTGCGCTTCGCCCAAAGATCTCGGTAGTATTGGACCATTCCAAGAAATCTACAGAGGTCTTTGACTCCAGTTGGTGGTGTTAGTGCGAAGATTGCCTGTACCTTTTTTGTTGTGGTTTAATACCATCTGTAGTGAGCACATATCCCAAGTACTCCATTTCTGTGGCACAGAATTTTGATTTTTGGGCATTTATCTTTAGACCCGCGTTGCGCAACCTGGTCAGGACCTGCCTTAGCTTCTGTAGGTAGTTGTCCAGGCTAGCTCTTGTGATGCACAGTAGGTCATCAAGGTACGTTCGTATGAATTCAAGGGCTACCATTAGTTCTGACATGTTTGCCTGAAAAATGTCGGATGAACCTGCAATGCCCATCGGTAGTCTGAGGTAAGAATACTTTCCCCAGGGAAACATGATGGTGCAGATCTTGGATGCGTCAGGATCCAACCTAATGGTGTAGTAACCCATATTTAAATCTAGGGCTGTAGCAAAAATAAATCCTTCTAACTCTTGCATAACTGTGCTGATTTTGGGTATTGGAAGTGGCTTCCTAACTAGCCTTTTATTTACTTCCCTAAAATCACTGATCATGTGCACAGTTTTGTCTGATGTGGGTATTATGAATGATTGAGATGTCCATTCTGATGCCGGCTGAAACTACATTATCCCCAGTTCATACAATCTGTTTAATTCTTTGATTGTTGTTTCCTTTCTTATTTTTGGAACTGGATATGGCCTGCCATGATATGGTTTGGTGCCTTCCTTTCATTCAAAGGAGACAGGCTCTGTTCTCCAATCACCTAGTGTCCCATCGAACAGTTCCTCACATTCCTTGAGTAACTCCAGTAACTTGTTCTTGTCATGGAGACTGAGGTGTGGTCCAGTGGCATCTCCCACTGCTTGGATGCATTTTCATAATTAGCATCCAGGATTTTGACTACCCTTTGTGTGCCTTTTTTGGTGCTCACGGGTTCTTGTGCCATGCTGTTGTTTACAGCCCAGGCTTTTTCTATCTTGGTGCTGGCTAGACTATTGATGTTTCTCATTGGAAAAATGATTTCATCAATGGTAATTTCTTTTGTTTAAAAGTCCAGAACAATTTCTAACTCTTTCATGGGTTTACAACCAAGAATGAGGTCATACACTGGCTTGGTCATCTTTCTTTTATCACACTCTACTATGTCAGGGGTAACAGTGTATTCCTGACTGTTTGAGTATTCAAAAAACTTCAAAGTGACCTTGCTCCTTCCTTTAGTGAGGAAGCTCCCATTTGACATTTACCATGAGAGAGTCACTTGCCTAGTCAAGTATGAAAAATGCATGGGTGTTCCTTTTTCGTGGAACAAAAGATCACCATCAGAACCACTGTCTAGCAGTACCTTAATTGTGTTGTCACTGTTGTCACTAGTGCAACACCTGTCAGGATGTTCAATTTTCCTGTGGACTCGACTGTTGGTTGCTCCATACTTCACCTTTGCCACTACTGCGGTGACACACCCTTCCAAGTCTGGTAGGGTTGACACATCATCAGGTGTTTGTTCGGACTCTTCTGTGACGTCATTGTTCTTACTTGCTTGTGCAGTTGTCTGGTTTGAGGGACAATTTTCTTGAGTCGGTGAAAGTATGTGATCGGAGTTAATTGATTCCGTTATTGTCTTTTTGTAAGACTTTGTTGTATTGGGTCGTTTCTAGCATCCATAAATACAATATTCGAATTCAAATTTGACAGTAGACTATCAGTAGCTTTATTTGGACAAGGGGTAGTGTATTTGTCTAACTGAGAACTATTTGTTAAAATATTTTGACTACAGTTGCGCCCCCATGTGCTACTGGACCCGCCTCTTCAGGTGGAGTCAGAGTCACTGCTGTCACTGTCATAATCACGCTTGTGCTTCTTGGAGCTCTTCTTAAGGCTTTTGTTTGCTTTCTCAAGCTTTTTGACCTTTGCAGAAAGCTGAGTGAATGCACTAGCGGTTTTCTTGTGAAGGGCTGTGCTACCATGCTGGCCCTTGCTGAATCCCTTCTTGGGTTTACCATCCTTCTCATACTTGCAACAGTCGGACGTGTTATGCATTGCATGTGCGCCCCCATGCTTCTTGCATAAGGCACAATGCTTTGCCGTCTTGCGAACCTTCTTGGGAATAGGTTTGTTGAACGATGCCATTTTCCTCTTGTTGGACTCACCGGGATTCATCTTGGTGGACTGATCATGCTCTGTCGGGAAAGCCTTCTTGATCTTCTCAATGTCATCAAGCGGGTCACAAATGCACTGTGGTATGGTTTCAGCCTTTAGCTTGTACTGGGCCTGCCAGGTCCCAGGGCACATACAAAGGATATGGCCTGCAAGACAGGCATCGTCAATGGGCCCTACCTTCTTGGTCGCCGGGGTTGCCCGATTGCTCTGGTAGAGACAGGGCAATAGTTCCAGGTAGTCCTTTAGCTGCTGGACGTGCTGCACAAACTGCCGGATAGGCACCCAGTTGGGCTTTTTGAGGCCATTACTGATGTAATATCTCTGTGCTTCAGCTGCGTCATTCCTGAACACAGTAAGCAGATGGAACGTGACGCACTCCATGAAGGAGGCCCATGTCTTGCTCCTGGGGGTGTTGTGAACATTGCCCCTGAGTCCTTCCATGGACTGCAGTCAATCTGCTCCGCCAGGATTTTACTCCATGGCTGCATTGCTTCGTCCGAGAGGAAGTTGGAGTAGAGCTGAAAGATCTGGTTGGCTACATGCTCCACTGCACTCTTTGCCTTGGTTTGGGCCTCTGTGGCCTCGTCAATAGCCTTGGAGAGGGCTGAGTCATCCCTGACTTTGCCTTCCGTGAGGTCGCGACTCAGTACCGCTTCCTCTTGCTTCTCTGTGCACTCCTTCTCAGCCCAAATAAGTCGTTCATAGGCCTCTTCTAGGTCTTTTGCCTTAATGGCTGCAATCACTTGTTGGACGTGCACCAGGATCTCCTCTGGGGTACTGCATGACCACACGGACACCCTTAGCTCCACGTTGGTGGGTAGAGTGAGCTTGACCAAGGCAGTCGATTCAACAGCCTCTTGTAGGCCATCCTTCTCCGGAATGTAGGGGATGGGTGGTTTTACCCAATCGCTTCCACACTCACACTCTTGGGGCTTGAGTCCGTCCGGGACTGCCTTGCTCATCTTGAGGTTATCAAGGGCCCTTCTGAGAGGGGTCCCAACAAACAGGGCCTTGAAAAAACGCTTTGGGGCACTCGTACAGGACAGCGTGATGGCGCTTTGGTCTCGTTGGTTGGGCGTAGATACGTTCTGCCTCTATGATGACGAAGGTTGACTGAGTATGGGTACGGTGTGGAGAAAAAAATCCTTACCTCATCATCCCAAGAATGATGGTTCTGCAGTGAAGACACGCAGTAATGCAATGGATGTAGATGGCTCTGCGTGGGAAGGTCTCATGCCACGGCTATCAGCTAGAGTGTTCGATGTTTC
This sequence comes from Cyclotella cryptica, assembly GCA_013187285.1. Classification (NCBI taxonomy): domain Eukaryota; phylum Bacillariophyta; class Thalassiosirophyceae; order Thalassiosirales; family Thalassiosiraceae; genus Cyclotella; species Cyclotella cryptica. The sequence goes on from JABMIG010000035.1 coordinate 505,533, forward strand.
TACAGGCTGGTTTTCAGTCATTTTATTACATGTTTTGGCTACTATAGTAGTGACCCGTCCTTCTTTACCTGTCAAAGGGGGGTTCACACTATTGAAAAGGTCACCTGGCAGTTCCGGGTCCGAAAATTTGGCAATTGTTTCACTCTGTGCTGGTTCAGCTGGGAGATTTCCTAGGTCTCGTGCTGGATTCAAACTGGTGTTGTTTGAATCAGAAAATGCTATATTGGCATGTGGAGGTAGTTTGATTGGACTAGGATAAGTGTTAATAATGTCATTGCAGTTTGATGTACTACGTAAAGACATAGTACCCCCCAACCCATCATCTCAGGATGAGTCTGAATCATCACTGTCACTTATGTCCTGATGCTTACACTTCTTCTTCTTGTTGATAGCATGTTTCATTTTCTTGTTGGACTTGGTAAGTTTGTCGATTTTAGCGGATAGCTGCACATAGCTACTTCCTCATCCATCAGATCACTCTTTTGTCCATGAGAGTTTCCGTTTGGTTGTCTCCCCTTGATATAGGCCAAGAATCAGCCATTTTTGTACCCCAGGGTACAAAACCTAAATAGAGCATGAATCAGCCTTTTTTGTACCCCTGGGTGCAAAACCTAAATAGGAGCATTCTCAGGACCCCAAGTAGGAGAGTCCACCTCCCGACGGCATAGACTCCCCAACATGGAAGTTCAGAACCCCAAACAAGAGAACACCCTAGAAGAAGATCTAAGCATCTATCAGAAGGGTATGAACATACCATATTGTGTAGAAACCTACACAATGATTGTTTGCATCGTTTGGATTGAAATGCAGTTCCACTGCCTTTCCATCCTCACAGTTGTACAAAATATAGCTCATAAAATCAATTCTTCGACACCTGTCGAAACTACCTATAATTTTTGCGTGATATTTTTTTACGACAAATCGGCTCAGGTCACTATCTATAGATAACCGTGGTGCGACCTTTGCGCACCGAAGCCATCGACATCCAACCCTTCCGACACGAGGTAGGCTAACAAATTTTTTATCGCAAGCGGCAATTTTTAATTTTTCGCACCAGCGATACGTTTCTTTTGCACGATCGATGATTCACCCAAAATCGGCTACGCGATCGACGAATTCTTATGGTTTCGCGATCTACGAGCTCTCCAAAAATTCTCCCGCGATCAGTGAGCATCAGCGATAAACTTCGAGCGATCGACTTCTGCAATCGGGGATTCCTATGAGTCGGAATAATTTCTTGATCGAGAATTCTTGCAAAATAGTTGGAAGCAAGACTCTCAAGAAATAAAAGCCGACGAAGAAAATTTAAAAATAAAAAAATAAAAAAATTCTTTTTCGAGCTAACCTCAACAGGGCACCCAAGACCTTCTACAAGGCCTTGTTTTATAATACGCCCCTTGGCGAGGCAATCAAGAGGATGTCGACCAGCAAATCAAGCCCAGAAGGACTCAAGCCACAGGAGTGTGAACGGAGTTCAGGGAGGTCTAAGCCACCCATTTCCTACATTCCCGCTGCCATGGACACCCCGAAGGTAATCAACAAAATCAAGGTCTCCAACAAAATGACCTTGTCTGTTACCGTCTTCGACGAGGGAAGTCCTGAACAGTTCCTCAACCATGTCCAGACCTCAATGGAAATAATTTCCCAGAGAGGCTTAGACACGGACTACGGGAAGCCTGTAAGGCAGATGCAAAGGCTGAGGCAAAACTGACTGCGGCCACTGCGGCCAAAGCCAAGTTCAAAGGGACGGATGAAAATTCCCCCGTCCTCCAGTCGTGGAACAAAGCAACTGCTGCTAAACTCCACACCAGTGAGGCCCTAGTGTCCGCTGGCCAAGCGATCTTCCTGCAGTACTCCACTCAATTGTCGGAGACTGCCCGTCGTCCTTGGACCACCATCGTTGGGGAGCAAATCAACTGCGAACCCTGGACAGATGTGTATGGGACCGAGCATCCCACAAAACACCCGGCATCTTGGACCTCCTTTCAGGAGTGTGTCCAGTTGCACCTGCAGACCGTCTTCAGGACTGATGCAGCGGAGCAGGAACATTTCTACATCAGCAATGGGCTGAAGAAACCAAACACGGTACCCATCAGGGACTTTGTGCAGAGGATCCAGCGCCTTAACGGGTATGTGGAACTCTTGCCGTGCCTGTTTTACTCTTCAAAGGCTGCAAAGTCTACGAAAGTATGCGGGCCATTTGATGATGCCGACTTGGCAAGCCACATCCTCAGGATGGTTCCTAGGAACTGGCAGGACCAATATGAGCTCAGTGGGGCCTTGGTACCACAGAGTGTCAGGGAACTTCTCGAAGACCTTGAACGCATTGAGAATGCCTACCCCACCGAGAAGGTTGGAGAAGGACCCAAGACCGTAGCCAAGGCTAACGACTCATCTAGGAAGAAGATGGTCTCTTTTAGTGACCGGATTCGAAGAAACGTCGCACAGAGAAGTACTGTTCTCTCTGCAAGAAACATGGGGGCGCACATACCACCCACAACACTCCGGATTGCCAGAAGTATGACTCCAATGGGACCCCAAAGTCAAGCTTCAAGGGAGAAAACCAAATGGAAACTCTCGTGGACTAGAGAGACCTGCTTGAGGAGGAAGTAGCTATGCGCAGCTATCCGCTAAAATCGACAAACTTACGAAGTCCAACAAGAAAATGAAACGCGCTATCGGAAAAAAGAAGCGTAAGCATCACAACATGAGCGACAGTGATGATTCAGACTCATCTTGAGAGGATGGGTTGGGGAGTACTAAGAAATTGTGTAGTAAAATTGATTGTAATGAAATGATGAACACTTATCTTAGTCCGATTAAAACTTCCCCACGTGCCAACAATACATTTTCTGCATCAAACAAGACATATTCGAACCTGGCAGAAGACCTAGGAAAGCTTCCAGCCAACCTTACACAGAGTGAAACAATAACCGAATTGTCGGACCCCGAACTGTCGGGTGACCTTTTCAATAGTGTGAACCCCTTTGACAGGTAAAGAAGGGCAGGTCACTACTGTAGTAGCACAAGCACGCTATAAAGTGACTGAAAATCCAGCCCGTAAGAATATCGAACACTCTACAGGGCGTCGTACCAGTAACACAGTCATCAGGATCCTACTAGACAGTGGATCTGATGGTGATCTCCTGTTCCATGCAAAAGGAACGGAGAAACGCTTTCCCTACTTGACTAGGCAGGTGCCAAAGTCTTGGCGCATGTCAAATGGGAGTTTTCTAACCAAAGGAAGGAGCGAAGTCAACTTAAAGTTCTTTGAGTATTCGAACAGTAAGGAGTACACAGTGACTCCTAACGTAGTAGAGTATGATAAGAAAAAGATGGCTAAGCCAGCGTTCGACCTCATTCTTGGATGTCAAACCATGAAAGAGCTCGAATTGTTCTAGATTTTTGAACAAAAGAAATAACCATTGATCACATCATTTTGCCAATGAGAGACATCAATAGTCTGACCTCATCAAACTTGGATAAAGCCTGGGCTGTCAACAACAGCATGGCAAATGAACCGCAAAGTATGCAGGAAGCGACACAGCGGGTAGTTAAAATCCTAGATGCAAATTATAAAGGCAGACCTCCAATCAATTGTTAGCACCAATTGTACTCACCTAAGTCTCCAAGACCAAAACTTCGTTGCTGGAGTTACTCACAGAATTTGAGGAACTTTTGACGGAACACTAGGTGATTGGAACACAGAGCCTGTGTCCTTCGAACTTAAGGAGGGTGCAAAGCCATATCATGGCAAGGCATACCCAGTACCAAAATCTCACAAAGAAACAACTATCAAAGAACTGAATAGATTATGCGAACTGGGAGTGGTAGAGTTTCAGCCCGAATCGGAATGGGCGTCACCATCATTTATCACTGGAAAACAAGACGGAACTGTACGCTTTCTCACTGATTTTAGAGAAGTAAATAAACGACTAGTCCGAAAGCCGTTTCCATTACCCAAAATCAGTACAGTCCTGCAAGAGTTAGAAGGATTTACCTATGCTACAACCCTAGATTTAAACATGGGTTATTATACCATTAGACTGGATCCCGATTCATCCAAAATATGTACCCTCATTTTCCCATGGGGCAAGTATTCCTACCTCCGTTTGCCAATGGGCATCGCAGGTTCACCAGACATCTTTCAAGCAAAAATGTCAACACTAATGGGAGCCTTAGAGTTCGTACGAGCTTACCTTGATGATTTGTTATGCATCACAAAGGCAAACCTGGAAGACCACCTTGACAAATTGAAAATGGTGCTTACCAGGCTACGCGAGGCGGGCTTGCGAATCAACGCCCAAAAGTCGTCATTCTGCACCTTTGAAACAGAATATCTAGGTTATACCCTCACACGAACAGGGATTAAACCACAGCAGAAAAAGGTACAGGCGATTCTCGCGATTTCATCGCGAAAAATGTCAAAGACCTCCGTAAGTTCCTGGGCATGGTCCAGTACTATAGAGATCTTTGGGCAAGACGCAGCAAAGTGCTTGCCCCACTCACCTCACTGGTAGGAGAGTGCGGTCACACCAAGGTCACCAGAGCCAACAAGACGAAGAAACGTCCATGGTACTGGGACACGGTGCATCAAAAGCATTCGATGACGTTAAGACTTCAATTGCCAAGGATGTAGTCTTAGCCTATCCCGATTATTCAATGGAATTTGAGATATATACTGATGCCTCATCTAAACAACTTGGATCAGTTATCACCCAGGGTAATAGGCCCCTTGCGTTCTTCAGCAGGAAGCTGTCGACAACGCAACAGAAGTACAGCGTGACCGAACTAGAACTACTGGCCATAGTGGAAACACTCAAGGAGTTCAAAGGCATGTTGTGGGGACAAAGATTAAAAGTCTACACAGACCATAAAAATCTAATCCAAGACGCCCTCGGATTAACCTCTGACCGTGTCTACCGATGGAGATTGCTCCTCGAGGAATTTGGCCCCGAAATTGTTTACATTAAAGGCATACATAACACTGTTGCCGATGCCATCTCTCGCTTAGACATCGGACCAATACCAAGTGAGCACGAGAACTGGATGACGTTCACCAAATGCTGGTGTCATTACACCATGCAAGAAGAGAGTGCGATAGACACCTCTGCATACCAAGAGGAAATGAATCTGGTATTTGCAAACCACAGCGAAGAAGATGTAATCTACCCGTTAACAGTATGAGAGATTGCAGAAGCACAAAAGCTTGATGCCAGCTTGAAGACGTTGAAAGACCAGTACTCGACACAATTGGTCGAAAGTACACATCTCCTATGTAAGGACGGAAAAATGGTCATTCCAAAAAATCTTCAGCACCGTGCAGTTAGTTGGTACCACCACTATCTACAGCACCCTGGACACACTAGACTCGAACAAACCCTTCGTGCTGCGATGTACTGGAAAGGTATGCGAAATACCGTCCATAAATATGTCAAAAACTGTCATGCATGCCAAGTCAACAAGAGGCATAAGCATAAGTACAGGAAACTCCCTACTAAATTTGCCATCACAAACCCTTGGGATGTACTATGTGTGGACCTTATTGGCCCGTATACAATCAAAGGTAAAGATGGGACAGTAATTGATTTCATGTGTCTGACTATGATTGACCCAGCTTCTAGCTGGTTTGAAATAGTTGAACTACCGGTAATCACTGAGGCGATTATTCCCCTGGATACAAAAAGGCGGAAGGGTAAAAGACCCATGAGGAACCTAAGTTAGCATACTTTGATAAGTCATCAGCAATGATCAGCAACTTAGTGAACAAGACCTGGTTTAGTAGGTATCCACGTTGTCAATACATAATTTATGACAATGGAAGCGAATTCAAACTTCACTTCAAAGCCCTATGTGACTCATATGGGATCACGAGTAAGCCTACCAGTGTCAAGAATCCACAAGCAAATGCAATTCTAGAACGAGTGCATCAGGTGATATCATCAATGCTCAGAACAGCTGAAATAGACATGGCCCCTTCGGTAGAGACAAGCGATATAGACAAGTTCGTGACGAACGTCGCTTGGGCCATTCGCTCAACATACCACACAGTACTAAAAGCCTCCCCAGGTGCAGCCATCTTTGGACGGGACATGTTGTTCGACATCCCCTTCCTGGCCGACTGGAATAAAATTGGAGAATATAGGCAACACCAAACAGACCAAAACACAGAATGGGAAAATAGCTCACGTCGTGATTGGGACTACAAAGTTGGTGATCAAGTACTTCTTAGAAAAGATGGTATACTCCGCAAAGGTGAAAGTAGATATGAAAGTGATCCTTGGACTATCACATCAGTTCATACGAATGGCACCATCAGGATTCAACGCGGAACCAAATCAGAAAGACTGAATATACGAAGAGTTACACCTTTTTTAACAACCAAACTTAAAACCGTATTAAATGTCAGTTTCAAAACGACAAAAACGGACTCTCCCTCTTCAAACAACACTTACTCATTACACATGTTTAACAAACTCTTTAGTTTGTTATTGTTACTCTCATGAGAACCCATTTTTTTCACCTAAAAACACTTAGGTTTTTGGTTCCTTTTACCTAATACTCCATTCGTGGGGCGAGTGACATAGGCCAAGAATCAGCCATTTTTGTACCCCAGGGTACAAAACCTAAATAGAGCATGAATCAGCCTTTTTTGTACCCCTGGGTACAAAACCTAAATAGGTGCATTCTCAGGACCCCAAGTAGGAGAGTCCACCTCCCGACGGCATGGACTCCCCAACATGGAAATTCAGAACCCCAAACAAGAGAACACCCTAGAAGAAGATCTAAGCATCTATCAGAAGGGTATGAACATACCATATTGTGTAGAAACCTACACAATTATTGTTTGCATCGTTTGGATTGAAATGCAGTTCCACTGCCTTTCCATCCTCACAGTTGTACAAAATATAGCTCATAAAATCAATTCTTCGACACCTGTCAAAACTACCTATAATTTTCGCGTGATATTTTTCTACGACGAATCGGCTCAGGTCACCCCTCAAAGCTTGACATCGGGGTCCCATTGGAATCATTCTTCTGGCAGTCCGGAATGTTGCGGGTGGTATGTGCGCCCCCCATGTTTCTTGCAGAGAGAATAGTACTTGTCTGTGCGACGTCTCTTAGGAATCTGGTCACTAAAAGAGACCATCTTCTTCCTAGATGAGTCATTAGACTTGGCTACAGTCTTGGGTCCTTTGCCAACCTTCTAGGTGGGGTAGGCCTTCTTGGTGCGTTCAAGGACTTCGAAAAGTTCCCTGACACTTTGTGGTACCAAAGCTCCACTGCGCTCATATTGGTCCTTCCAGTTCCTAGAAACCATCCTGAGGATGTGGCTTGCCAAGTCAGCATCACCAAATGGCCCACATACTTTCATTGACTTTGCAGCCTTTGAAGAGTAAAACAGACACGGCAAGACTTCCACACATCCGTGAAGGTGTTGGATCATCTGCACAAAGAGTCTGATGGGTACCGTGTTTGGTTTCTTCAGCCCATTGCTGATATAGTATAGTCTGCAGATGCAACTGGACACACTCCTGAAAGGAGTTCCAAGATGCCGTGTGATTAGTGGGATGCTCGGTCCCATACACATCCGTCCAGGGTTTGCAGTTGATTTGCTCTCTGACAATGGTGGTCCAAGGACGACGGGCAGTCTCCAACAGTTGAGTGGAGTACTGCAGGAAGATCGCTTGGCCAACCAAACTATGGCCTCACTGGTGTGGATTTTGGCAGCAGTTGCTTTGTTCCACCACTAGAGGATGGGGAAATTTTCATCCTTCCCTTTGTACTTGACTTTGGCCGTAGTGGCCGCAGTCAGTTTTGCCTCAGCCTTGAGGTCTGCACTACAGGCTTTGTTATAATCTGTGTCCAATCCTCTCTGGGAAATTATTTCTATTGATGTCTGGACATGGTTTAGGAACTGTTCAGGACTTCCCTCATCAAAGACAGTGACAGACAAGGTCATTTTGTTGGAGACCTTGATTTTGTTGACCGCCTTGGGGGTGTCCATGGCAATGGGAATGTAGGAGATGGATGGCTTGGACCTCCCTGAGCTCCGTTCACACTCCTGCGGCTTGAGTCATTCTGGGCTTTACTTGCATGTCGACATCTTCTGAATTGCCTCTCCAAGGGGTGTATTATAAAGTAAGGCCTTGAAAAAGGTCTTGGGTGCCCTGTGGAGGTTAGTTTGAAAAAGAATTTTTTTATCTAGTTTTAAATTTTTCTTCTTTGCTTTCTATTTCTTGAAAGTCTTGCCTCCAACGATTTTGCAAGAATTCTTGATCATGAATTACCTCGGTTTGTAGGATTTCCCAATCGCCGAAGTCGATTGCTCAAAATGATTGCCTATTTGGCCTATCACAGAGAAAATTTCTAGAGAGATCGTCGATCGTGGAACCGAAGGGATTCATCGATCGTGAAGATGATTTTGGATAGATTGTCGATCGCACAAAAAAATGTAGCCCTCACGCAAAACATTAAAAATTACCGCTTGCAATGAAAATTTATTTATCGTACCTTGTGTTTGAGTAGTCGGACGTCAATGGCTTCAGTGCACGAAGGTTGCACCACATTTATCTATAGATAGTGACCTTATCCGGTCATTGCAAAAAAATATTAAGCGCAAGAATGATAGGTAGGTTTGACAGGTGTCGAAGAATTATTTATATGAGCTATATTTGTTACAATGGTGAGGATGGAAGGGCAGTGGAACTGAAGTTGAGGGAAATAGTCCCACAGAGGATTGCTTAAAAAATCATGTCAGTTAACAGTAGCACTCTAGAGTAAAAGAAAAAATAGGAAAGGATAACTGCAACGCTACTTTGAAATATGAATATACTAAAACAAATCCTAACCAAGATGATTTCCTCAACTACCTACCCTTCTTCCTGCTTCATCTAATCATAATACTCCACCTCAACCAATTCCTCAATGTCCTGTTGAACGGCAATCTGGCAGAAGGAGAGAGCGACTGCTTGATGTTAGAAATTTTCCCAGCAACTGCCAATCATTCCAAACGGACATCTTTTTGGGAAAGGACATTTCTCTTAAATAAGTCCAAATTCTCAAGATTAAGCCTATTTCAGCCAAAACGGACGAATCTTGGCTGTATGGATGATTTTCAAGAATTGTCCATCCCACAAAGATTCATCACATTTTGTAGTATGGGGCGTTCAATTTCAATGTGTTTTGAATGCAATGAGGTAGTGTAGAACAATTATTTCTGTAAATTTCACCTCAACAGTGCTAAGTTGAAAATATTCAGACATTGGGCTGTTTTATATCACTGCAAACGAATTGTTAGTAAGAGCAGTAAGACTGTTAGTAAATGTGTTAGCAAGTATTTTTCACTAACAGAATAGCTAACACCGAACTCAACGGTCGGTTCAGGGGGCGGAGTAATGAATTCTTTCTCACTTCTTGCTAACTGTTAGTAAGGTTTAGGGGACAATGTTTGACTGTCACCAACTGCTAACAATTTTACTAACAGCAAGATCTAAACGATTATGTTTTTTTCTAACTAGGTATTTTTAGAGCTAAGAATACCTCAGCCCAAAGAAGTAATAATTCAATCATTTCAAATGTCATCCGCATCGGTATCATCAGGGTCCATGATATTACAGATTGTGCATAATGACAACAACAAACCATCATTCATATAAATAGAATATTGCAACATTCCTCACCACATCAAACAACCCCTGCAAATATTATATCAGCAGTTGCATCTCTCTAGCCGCAAATGTCAGCGCACAGTCTCAAATACAAAAATGAATTTCGAGGAGCAGAACAAGATACAAATTCGTTTACACTTTTGGCACAAGAAGAAAAATATCAAATGCCCCAGCTGCAAATCATCTTTGTTTCACTTTGGCGGAAGGCCCTACTTCTCCTCTGCAAGAATTGTAAATGAAATCGTGGTACTCCATCATTCACCATGTCCTTCATCGATCGGGAATTGTGGAAAAGCGCTATACTTTTGCTTGTCCTGTGGGAGTCAAAGTTCCCATACGTCTGGAAGACTGCAAGACAAAGGATGCAAATGTGTAAGACGCAATGACAACAACAACGTGACAACAGGCCACCCGAAAGTAAGAATGATGTGGAAAACTTTACGGATCTTGTCGGAGAAACCCCCGCCGATGATTCTCAGCCATATTCTGATCTACGGCGCGATTCGCAAGTTGACTCGATAAAAGACAAGGAAGCAACCACAATACACGAGAGCGGTGTTACTGCTGATCACCTTGGCGTTGAAGATGGGGGGGAATGGGAAGTTGAATTCGATCCCAGTAGTGGCGCAGGAATTTCTGACACGCGAGGTCTTATTTCTTGTCATTCCGATAGGAACAACCTCCTCAACATTCTGGGAAACCGTAATGAATGGCCTAGTGGTAGTGCGAAATTTTTTATGAGGGACCACAAGAATCAAGGGGATGGATTAAAGGGGTTGGTTTTCAATTCTGTCATTGACTCCAAAGTCTATAGTGATTTCTCCTCGCTGTCAGTTGAAGACATGTTTTTCCATCTCCACATTGCGTCAGTGTACTATGGACTCCCCACCACAAAATCCGTTGACCTTGCAACTATGACCCTTCACAATATCTCCCAACACAATGAAATCATCCAATCTGAGAAGAAAGCACTGTCTGAAAATTATCAGAATTCCATCGTTCAGGTGCTTGCCGCCCGTGGAATCGACGAACTGGAAGTATCATCAATAGTACAGGAAATAAATGATTGTGTTCAGACAGCATGGCAGATTCATGGTGATAAGCCATCTTCCATCAAAGCCCCGTTGAATCATAAGACAGTTCGATCAGTCTATACAGAAGGACAAAACTCTATTGTCAAAAATTTACCAATTCCAACTGTCAGTATTAGTCAAAAGGCTGCTTACATCCCAGCCAAAGAAATCATCAATCATATTTTAGCAATGGGGATAGATGTAATGTTCTTCCGTGCTGGGTATGAAGATGACTGGGTAGATCAATCTGGTCATTATGGGACAAAATTCCTATGTAATCTTCACCATAATGTTTCAACCATGACAGATATCTCGATCGACACCCGAATCCTCCTCGTAAGAGTATGGTCAGATGGATTCGAGGCTCATCAAATCAAAGGAAAGAATGAATTCAACAGTCTGCAGATGTTCACACTGACTGTCATTGCCCCCAACTATAAAAATACCAGCCGCCATACAGCACCCTTTGCTTTGTGCTTTCAGAGACAAAACCAAAATGATATTCTCATCCAGCTGCTCAAGGAGTTGAAAGATCTTCAGTCTCCAACACTCAGATACTGGGGAGGGAAGGAAAATCAGGTATACCCAACAATGGTGTTTCTTGAAATGATAAGCAGAGGGGAAGTGATGATGGTGCAGCAAAGAAAAGCATTCAGCATCCTGATTCTGAGAGGAAGGATTGGGATTCTTCGGTTGACCAAGAATTATTTGGTTCTGTTTGGGATAATATTGGTGAAAAGGACGCAGGTGGAGAGAGCAGTGAGCGTCCCCATGATCCTGTGGCAGAGCATTATACAAGTGAGTGAACATACTATTTTCTTAGATGTTTGCAGTACAGAGTATGCACTCATCATGACTGTTATATTCAATCTTAATCGTTTGAGATGATTTTGATTTGGTGTACTCTGACATTGGCTTGTTGGAGGAAGAGATGTGTCGAGTTACTACCGTACAGAGTGAACTAAGAAGCACAGACCAACATTCCAAGGAACCCAAGAAGAATGCATATCATAATGGTGAAAACACAGAAAATCAGGGAGATGAGGCAGAACTTAGGAAAGGTGACTGTAAGTGTGTCTATAATGTTGGATGAAACTGAACGATTTGAATCACTAAATTACATTGCTGTACTGGTTTGTGTGACAGCTGACATGCGAAGATGCCATGAGGACCTGTTGAATACACATAACATTTTGACCTCGATTGCAGTACCTTCTTTGCCTTCTAGGAAGATCCGTGGAAAGGAATTCCCCTCTTTTTATTGTAAGTGTTGTGCACAGTGCCACGAGTATGTTCTGTAAGCAGTAACCCATGCACAAAGTATCCGTTTTCAGGTCCAGGTGGACAAAATTCGAATCCAACAGTCAAGAATGATGTGGTGGTCCCTCGTCCAGCGAACAAGATCGATGATGAGGTATTTCTTCCACCTACATCCGGTGAGAATTTTGGCAGATGAGTTTCTTTCCTTAACATGAAATGGAACTAATAGCTAATATCCAAACTTTGACATATATGATGACACAGGCATTACAGATGAGGAACGACAGGCATTCATCGATGGGATGGAAACTGCTAAACCCAATGACATTAAAAGAGAAAGTGATGGGGAGTATTATGTGGAGAAGGTTCTCAAAATGCGTGTTATTGAGGGAAGGGAAGAGTTCCTTGTGAAATGGATTGATTATCCTTTGAGTGAAGCTACTTGGGAACCATTTGAAAACCTTTCTGGCCAGGAAGCATGTGAGTGTCTGGATATTATTTCTTTTACTATCACAGAACTTTCCTCGCGTCGGAACTCTCACGATCTGTTTTAAGATGATGAGGCCGTCGCATTGAAAACTGCATGGAAAGGGACAATCTGTTCTAAGGTAAAGTGATAATATTTTCTGTTATTGTATAAATCTCATGTCAACGAAATAACCTCCAAGGTTCGTTTTCTATTTCCACTTGAGAACAAGAAAAAACGCTGCAAGAAGAGAAAGACGAAGGATTTGCAAAATGGAGTGAGTGATATGACCACTATCATGTAACATATTTTCATGTTCATATAGGACATTTCATCATTCTGTTACGTTTGATATCTCGTGAGAAGGCAAAGAAGAATGTGTCATCAGTTGAGGTGAGTGCAATCGATTACTCCAAGTAGTCCTAAAAAGAGATGCTGATTAATATTCACGGCTTTGCCTTTATGCTTTTAACAGACATCTGACAAGATAAATGAGGAATTACTTATCATTGTGAGTGTAAGAAACAGACATAATATCATTCAACACATGGTCTGAAATTATTTGTTTTCTGCTCAATCCGTTAACTTATTGTAGGCAGGAGAGGAGAGAAACAAGGAGATGGCATCTGTAGAGGAAAAGGTGAGCAACATACACTGTCATTGATTAAGCATGACATTCTAGTATGATAACTGCGTCCCTTTTGAAATGACTCATTTTTCTATTTTCACTTGAGAACAAGAAAAAACCAACCAAGAAGACAAAGACGAAGGATTTGCAAAATGGAGTGAGTGATATGACCACGATCATGTAACATATTTTCATAGAGGACATTTCATCATGCTGTTACATTTGATATCTCGTGAGAAGGCGAAGACAAATGTGTCAGCAGTTCAGGTTAGTGCAATCAATGACTCCAACTATAGTCCTAGAAAGAGTTGCTGATCAATATTCACTGCTTTGTCTTTTTACTTTTCAACAGACATCTGACAAGATAAATGAGAAATTACAAATCATTGTGAGTGTAAGACAGACATATATCATTCAACACATGGTCTGAAATCATTTCTTTTCCGCTCAATCTCTTCACTTATAACAGGCAGGTGAGGAGAGAAGCAAGGAGATGACATCTGTAGACGAAAAGGTGAGCAACATACACTGTCATTGATTAAGCATAAAATTCTAGTACGCTAACTCCATCCCTTTTGGAATGACTCCAATATTTAAGGTGTTGAACAATAAAACCGACGTTGTCGGCGGAAAAAAAGAAGAGGTAAGATATGAATTGGAGAGCATCACCGAAAAGACCGTTAGATTCACAAACCACATCCTAATATCATCAAAATGTCATTCCTTTGATACAGGTAAGTTTTTGGTACATGAAGTGAATGAGTTCTGTCAGACTTTTTTATCTATCTTTGTTATTCATAAAATACAGGTAATTGGGAAGGAATATATGGGGAAGGACTGGAGAACTATCACATTTAGACGGGATCATTCTATTCAATTGAAAAAGAACGCTTATTGTGTATTCATTTGCCAGAGAACAAACCTTCCAGGAGAATGCCAACATGCAGTTTGTCATGAATGCCATGAGGAACATTCAAAAGCCCAGAAGAGATCAAGAGGTGGCGTTCCAAGTGAAAGGGAGTTGATGATGTCTTGTCATCATGAGCTATGCAATCTACAGCTATGCACTGACATTTGGTGGTGTACCAAAGATAATATTGAGCGTCAACATTGGTTTGAGCGTGTCAAGGGTTGTGCTTTCTGTGAGAGGATGTTCTTTGTAGGGGATTTGTGAGAGTGATGAGAGAAAGGAGTATGTTTTGCTTTAATGATTGGATGAGTGTGTTTTTGAGTTTGTTTTGGGGCAAAAATCTAGTCCATTAAAAATTAATTTCTCTAAAAGAATGATTTTTGTTGGAACAGAGGAGTTACATTATTCAAAATGCGATTTCTCATCAAAAGTCGATTTTGTATGAACAGAGGAAAATGGATTCTCAACAGCGCTACTCCTACCAGAACGCCCGCGCGTGTTGGCACAGTTCGCTGTTAGTAAATCTGTTAGTAAGGATTTGAGTCAATCATTTCGATCTCAATCAACTCTGTTAGCTAAAACGTTAGCAAAAACGGATGTTGTTAGTTAGACTGTTAGCAAGCGGGTCGAAAGGTTAGATAGGACGGAGGCCTCAAATGTACTAACAATTTATCTAACAGTTTTGATTTTTCACAAACTAATGAGAAAATCGCCCCAGTATAATTCCTACATACAATTTGTTAGCAAGAGATAATTTGTCACTAACAGTCTTGCTAACACCTCGTTTGCAGTGATAATGTTTGTGAAAGACAAGTCTAACAGAATGCTACAACATGTGAAGGATAAAAAATGTAAATGAAAATAATTTTAATTCCATTTATCATAATTCACTCAAGCATTAAGGATTTGCCCACAAACTTTTTTATAGCCCCATGGTTATTCTTCACTCATCCCTCTGTCAGCACAAAATGATCTGGAAGTGCCATTGGTCTTGTGCCAAAAGCAAAAAAAGAATTTGGAATAAGTGGAGTGAAGCATTTTGAGAAAAAGTATTAGCAGCTAAAACAGAACTGTACGACAAAGGCTGTGAAACTCACCCCTTCTCCACATCCACTGCTAGCTGTTGTTGTTGGCATGGCGCGGAGGTGGGAGGCAGCTCCAACTTCAGCCACGTGGCTGGGGGGGCTGATTAATACTCAAATTTAAGTTAACAGCAGAAAGAGGAGTGTAAATTGGAATAAAAACGAAAAGCTCACCTTCTCTTCACAAGTGCTGCTGGCTGCAGAGTTGGCATGGCGAGCAGTTGGGTAGCTGGTCACGAGCTTAAGTTTGAAATTGAAAATATAGTGAGCATGTGTAAGAACAATATAAAAAAGAGAACAGAAAATTCACAAAATCAATGGTGAAAGAGGGGGGAAATATTGCACTCCCAATTTATATCCAGCAGCTGGGGGCTACTGTTGTTGGCATTGATGGGAGGATGGTAGAATCCAACATCAGTCTGTGGGCCAATTTAGCAAATCAAGTGGAGTGGAAAAAACTATGGCATTTAAAACATTGCATGCAAAAAAATGAACAGCTAGGAAAGATTATTAAACATACCTTTCAATCGCCTCCACCCTCAGCTGGCTGTTGTCCTTGGCATTGAGGGGAGGGGGGTAGGACATCCTACTTTAATGCATGAGCTGAGTTCGAGTGGATCCTGTGGAGTAACGGAAAGTTTTTAATTGAAGAATAACACAAATAATAAAAATAAGAAACATTGAAAAAATATGCAACAAACCTTGCACTTGTGAGCACTAGTTGCATCCTACATTTTAAGCGAACCATCAGCAGCGGCCACAATAGATTTAGTCTGTGCGTGGGATTTGGAAGATGAAGCATCGGGTGAATAACTTCTAAATTATATTTCTAAATGCAAAAATCAAAAAACATACTTGGGGGGGTTATACCTTGTGCTCCCAGGCTCTCATGCTTGCAGCACTATGTTGCTTGTGTTCATAGCCACTGGACGATGGTATTCAGGGCATCCGATCTGGTCTAGGGGCCAACATGTCTTGACAATCCCACAATCACAGGGTGGGTCAATAGGGGTTGAAGAGGATGGGGAGTGGTGTGCAGGCTGATGAAGTTGAGTGCATTATTATTTTTGCCCGACATAATAATTATCGATAATTATCACACGGTAGGATAGTATAGGTATCATAAGTACCATATAACACAATAAAGAGTACAAAAATTGTGACTCAAAGCTCCTGACATGGGGCTGACATGCGGCCCACAAGGGACATGTGTCCTCATGTCCGCAAAAAAGCTGTGTGCAGGAAGGATCAAGGACATTGGACGTGTCCAAGGACATGTTGAGGACATGTCCAGGACATGTGAAACTAAGGTTGGCACCACCAATATCTACAGCACCCTGGACACACTAGCATCAAAGAAACCCTTTGTGCTGCAATGTACTGGACAGGTATGAGAAATACCATCCGTAAATATGCCAAAAACTGCCATGCATGCCAAGTCAACAAGAGGCATAAGCATGAGTATGGGAAACTCCCTACTAAATTCGTCATCACAAACCCTTTGGACGTACTATGTGTGGACCTTATCGGCTCGTATGCGATCAAAGGTAAAGATGGGACAGTAATTTATTTCATGTGCCTGACTATGATTGACCCAGCTTCTAGTTGATTTGAAATGTTGAACTGCCGGTAGTCACTGGGGCAATTATTCCCCTGGATACAAAAAGGTGTAAGGGCAAAAAGACCCATGAGCAACCAAAGTTAGCATACTTCGATAAGTCACAGCAATGATCAGCAACTTAGTGAGCAAGATCTGGTTTAGTAGGTATCCACGTTGTCAATACATGATTCATGACAATGGAAGCAAATTCAAACTTCACTTCAAAGCCCTATTTGAATCATATGGGATCACGAGTAAGCCTACCAGTGTCAATAGTGCACAAGCAAATGCAATTCTAGAACAAGTGCATCAGGTGATTTTGTCTATGCTCTGAACTGCTGAAATAGACATGGCCTCTTCAGTAGAACCAAGCAATATAGATAAGTTCATGGCAAATGTCGCTTGGGCCATTTTCTCAACATACCACATAGTACTAAAAGCCTCCCCAGGTGCAGCCATTTTAGGTTGTGACATGTTGTTCCACATTCCCTTCCTGGCTGACTGGAACAAAATTGGAGAATATAGGCAACACCAAACAGGCCAAAACACAGAACGGGAAAATTGCTCACATTGTGATTGGGACTACAAAGTTGGTGATCTAGTACTTCTTAGAAAAGATGGTATACTCCGCAAAGGTGAAAGTAGATATGAAAGTGATCGTTGGACTATCACATCAGTTCGTAGGAATGGCACCATCAGGATTCAACGCGGAACTAAATCGGAATGATTCAATATACCAAGAGTTACACCTTTTTAACAATCAAACTTAAACGATATTAAATGTCACTTCAAACGACAAAAGTGTCCTCTCCCTCTTCAAACAACACTTACTTGTTACACATTTTTAACAAACTCTTTAGTTTGTTATAGTTACTCTCATGAGAACCCATTTTTTCACCTAAGAAAAAAACTTAGTTTTTTTGTTCCATTTTTACCTGACACTCCATTTGTGGGGGCGAGTGACATAGTCCAAGAATCTGCCTCTTTTGTACCCATAGGTACAGAAACTAATAGGATCATTCTCAGGACTCCCCAGGAGGAAAGTCCACTGCCCTGTCCAAAAGACATGGACTCCCTAACACATGAGTCAACTGCCCTACTCCCAACAGCATGGACTTTGCAATACAGAAGTCCATAGCCCTAAGCGATAGAATACCCTTGCGAAGGGTATAAGCGTACAAATTTTGTGTATGATCTACGCAATGTTCGTTTGCATTGTTTGGATTGGAATTGCAGTTCCACTGCCTTCCATCCTCATAATTGTAGCAAATATAGCTCATAAAATCAATTCTTTGACACCTGTCGAACCTACCTATAATTTTCGCGCTTAATTTTTTTGCAATGATCGGCTCAGGTTCAGGTCACTAACTTAACTACGGGTAGCCTGATGGAGCACGTTGTCAAGAAAGGCTGGGACCAAAGTTGCCAAAACACAATGGTAAAATGCGGCATCATCATCATCACCCCATGATGGGTTCAAGGATATGGCAGTCCAACAGGTGGTATATATGAGATCTTCTAGCTTAAGTAGTGTGCACACTTGTTGTGGTCCAAATGCTGCAAAGATTTGAGAATCATTTTCTGATATTGTCTCTGGTGCTGTTGAAGTTAGGAAATGGGTAACAGATGGACTAAAATGGTCAAGCACAATCTGCTCAATTGAAGTTGAATGTTTTACACTCTCACTAAAACCTACGTTCAGGGTCTCTCTTGATAGTTTCTTGGGTTTTTTCCATTGAAGTTGTTGAAGTGCTGGTTTTTGACCTAGACATGAGTTGTTGAAGGAATGACTGTTGTTTCAATGGGAGGTGTCTCTGTACTGAGAGTGACTAATTTAGAAGATACTTTTATGCCACTGAGTTATGCCAAAGACCTTCATG
This sequence comes from Cyclotella cryptica, assembly GCA_013187285.1. Lineage (NCBI taxonomy): Eukaryota > Bacillariophyta > Thalassiosirophyceae > Thalassiosirales > Thalassiosiraceae > Cyclotella > Cyclotella cryptica. Next base: position 524,103 of record JABMIG010000035.1, read on the forward strand.
CGTAAATGACACTTCAGGGGGGGGTCAGTAGTGGTAAATCTGGGAAATCAGAGTTGTTTATGGAGTGAGACCTCTTTGAGCTGAATTCATCTGCCTGTTCAAGCGATCCCAATCTTTGCTGAGGGGGCAAAATGGAGGAGCAGTTGTGGTCAACTTTCTAATCTTGCTCTCAGGTTGCTTAACCTGTTCAAAACAAAACAAAAACCTGTTTAACTAATGTTTTAATTCTAAATTTGTGATCACCTTCTCATGTCTAATCACAATAGGGCTCCAATGTTGCCAAAAGAAAATGTCTCAACCATAGTAGTAATCATCCCAGTAGTAATCATCCCAGTAGTAATCATCATAATTGTCATCCCAAGTCGAATTTCCCCAATTCCAGTAGTCATCCCAGCCATTATCATCCCAGTTATCATCAGTACACTTTTCGCTTGCCAGTGCACTGTAATCAATGAAGTCATTGTCGTCGCACTCGTATTCTTGATATTTTGAGCAGTACCAATAACTAGAATATTGTGTCTGGTTTGACCCATAGTAAAACGCCCCACAACTAGCAATCGCTGTGGGATTCAGCCCTTGGTCACCTGGAAGAGCACCAACTAAAACAAGATCAAGACCTGTGTAGTTAGCAAGTTTAACTTTGAAATCTGTGGAATTAAGATTCTTTTTTTCATTTTCTTGTTGACCCGATGACTGCAACGCCCTTGAGTGGCGCAAAAATTTGAAGCCTTCAGTGCCCGAAGCTAGGAGTCGGTCATGTTTCCAGTCTTTCATTGGAACATCCGCATTTTTCTTCTGATTGGTAGTAATTGTCTCGCCAGCTTTGCCACATACGCCACACTTTTTAGCAAAATTTAAAGTTTGATTCGCCCAGTCTTTTTTTACAGCATAAGACATGACCATTTCAAGTGCCAGTCCTGCAATCTCTAGGGGAGAACCATTTGTTCTGGTGTCATAGATCAATACCCCGCTGTAATCACTAGTGGTCAGGCAGGTGGGAGTGAACGAATCAGGGCTTCCAATATTGTCCTACCATGTACAATTGATATAATGGTACATTGATCAGAACGAACGCTCGGTGCATGAATGTGGCCACTTGGGATAGTCACATACCTTAAGCCAACGCAACGCGAACGTTTCAATTTGGCGCAGGTTGGCAGTCAAGTTAGTCGCATTATCTACAATCAAAGAAAGATAAAAAGTATCTTGTTCCAACTCCTCGTCATCCATTACATATGGAGGAGTCAAGCTGGGATCTGTTCGTCGTGCAATACAAGAACCGTAAGTGTTGTCAAGGCCTGTTGGGGTAGAAGTTGGGGACTTTTCGACAATTTTTATTGTCGCAATGTGGTGTATCAAGTGAGTCTCGCAATAGTCAAGAAGATCAGTCAAGAATTACGAAACCCACACTTACAGCGGAAGGCTTGGCAGTGGGCTTCGTGGATTTCGGAGAGCGAGCTCGGGGTGGCCCGTTCTTTGAAGACTTTGAAGAAGGTGTCTGACTTTTAGACGCCTTGGAACTGGGAACAGGTACATGTTTCTTGGAAGACTTCGGTTTGGGATTGTCTTTTCGTCCGCTTTTTATTGCCACGATGTTCTTGTTTGTAGCAGTAGCAACAGAGGCATTCAGGATCTCATTGAATGCCTCAGACGCGGTAAAACCTCCCGGGGACGCAGAAGAAGAGAAAAGCGATTCGGCACCTACGGCCAAACGAAATACACATGGCGACAGCAAAAGTGGAAGGAGTATTTTTTCAAGAGGACTCATTTAGTTCAGATTGTGGTCTCTGTGCCTTATCATTCCTTCTCTTAGGGTGCTTGGTACAATTTTGGTATTGTATTATGAATACCATAGAAGATATAGGTATTGTCTAGCTTGACTGCAGACAGCTGCAGACTCTGCACACCCTGCAGTGTAATTGTACCGTACTATACCGTATTGTACAATACCAAACGGAGTCTATGGTACCTCCCAAATTGCTTTGTCGAACACCTAAAATGAAAATGCTGTCAAACATCAGAAGATTTTATTATGGGGAAGCAGGCTGGAAGCAGGGGAAAAGCACTTGAAACGGAGGATGCAGAGCTCGGCTGGACCAGACGCTGCACCGTTGCTGCACTTGCAGGGGTATTAGATGCGTCCTCCAAATATCAACAGCCTCACTTCCTGCACACAACAACATTGACTTAGGCTTCTCCCGCCAAAGCCTTTCTCACTCGAAGTGTCTCCTTTCTTGTTACTGGACGCCTTAGATCATATCCCAACCTTTTTATACGGTGCTAATATTGCCCCGGAACTAGCTTTCCCCACCTTAATCAAGTATACTCATTATTTTATTGGAAACTCTCGTGGAAACCCATGTTATTTTATCAAATAGCTAGACCTTCTGTATTTCATTATCACTAATACTATTATCAATTTGTAAATTTTAAACTTAAAGGTAAACTCACGTAATGTGGCATGCACGAAACAGGAAAGGTTAGTGTCTGTGTGTATGATACAACATGTGATCGATTTCTTACGACAGATTATGAACATATGAAAATATTATACTTACGAAGTAACTATCCGCCGAAGAGATCGATAAGTCCACGTACCTTGGACTTGGACTTGTAATTGGAAGGCAAAGGAAGTTGCGTAGAGTTGTAATTCGATGATTCGTAAAGTGAAATTATAAATTTAATTGCTACGCAAAAGACTACATAACAATCAGCTAGACATCACATGTAAATGTATATATAGCTCATCAGAGATTCTTGTCCATGAGTAGCGCGCCAGCAATCCGAGTAGAAGAATTCTGGTGTCAGAATTCTTAGAATGTATGGCTCGCGAAGAAGGCTTGGATGGACAGACCGAAGATTCAGAACAAAATATGCAGGACAGACGGAAAGAAAGAAAGAAAGAAAGAAAGAAAAGAACCCGATCATCCTGGAGGTATCTATATGTACCATATGATACCTCGCACTCCCTCTCGAGCCTTGGGAGGGGATGTTACCAGCCCATCAGCAGGGATCGCAAATGAGAAAATGCTGGTGCTGGAAGCCCTTTTGTGAAAAGGTCGCCGAGCTGGTTGCGAGACTCAATTTTGAGGAGGCGAACTCGACGCGAATGGACATGCTCTCGAAACCAGTGATACTTGATGGCGTAGTGTTTCGAGCGAGGGGTCATACGCTGAGGTTCTAGGCTGGCAAGAGTGAGGGCGCCAACATTGTCCTCATGGATTTTGATGTGCATGTTAGCGACGGCAGAGATATCCAACCCGACTGCAGCTCCAAGTTCACGGATCAAATCGACGATAGGAAACAGGTCTTTACAGGATGTGCTGAGAGCTACATATTCAGCCTCCATGGTCGACAGGGCAATCTCTGTTTGGAGCTTGGACTTCCAAAGGACCGGACAGTTGAATACCGTTATGAGGTACCCAGTGCGGCTACGAGCGCAGTGAGGGTCTTGGGAATCTTCATGACCGTAGAGCCCAGCAAAATCAGCGTCCGGGTAGCAGTCTACACAGGGAGTATCACTGGGTGACATGATAATGCCTTTGTCCATGGTACCCTTGAGGTATCGACCAATGCGAATGAGGGCTAACTCGTGACGGCGAGTTGGGCAAAAGGTGTACCGAGCGCATTGATGAACTGCGAAGGCGATGTCTGGACGTGTATGACCACAAAGATAAAGCAGCATACCCACAACAGCTGCATAGTTGAATGTCCCACTGGCGGGGACACCGGACAGATCTTTGGGAAGGGGTGATATCTCTGCGGGTGTGCTGATAGCAGTGGAAAAGGACGAGCAGAGCCCAAGAGCATCCACGATGCGTTTGGCGAGGCCAGCTTGAGTAAGGTGGAGGCGAGGAGCTGAGGCGGAACCAAGGGATTTGACATCGACGCCTAGAAAACCTTCCGCTGAACCTTCTTTCCTTATCATAAGGCCATCTCGCTTCAACTTGGAGATTAAAGAATCAATCGCATCGTCCGTGCGAGCGTAGAAAAGGATGTCGTCGACGTAACAAAGGGCGATGACTGACTTCCCGACAAAGAGACAGGGATCGAGGCTGGATTGCTGGAGTCCATGCTTCTCCATGTGGCGTTTGAGGTGTTGGAGGAAGTACCTCGGTGCTTGGCAAAGGCCGTAAACGGAGCGATTGAGAGATAGAACTAGGTCATTTCCACGGCGGAAACCAGGGGGTTGATGGACAAAGATGTGCTCATCAGGGTCTAACTCTGCGTGGACAAAAGCAGCAGTTACATCAGCTTGCGCGGTGCGGAGGCCAAGCTTAGTGGAGAGGACCATCATGGTTCGGACTGTACTCCATTGGACGACGGAGACCAAGTCTCAAAGAAGTCAACCCCTTCTGTTTGCATATCACCGCGCACACAAAATCGGGCCTTAAATTTCTTAACCAACCCGTCAGGGAAGCGTTTGATGCGGAAAGCCCAAGTACAAGGGAGGACTTTCATCCACGGCTCGCGTTTGACTAGTTTCCATGCTCGTAACTCAGTTTCCAGTGTCTCCATCTCAGTAGACATAGCGTCCCACCACTTGTCTGCGTCGGTGCTATTCATGGCTTTCGACCATGAAGGGTTATCTGGGTCACTCTTGCTTGCCTTGGCTGCCAGGACATGGGGCTGCATGTCAGTCACAGTGTTGTAAAGTGGGTCGTCAGAGAGATCTGGTTGGAGGTAGGCTGTAAACGCAGGAGAGATGCCAGTAGAAATTTCCACACCCAGATCACTCCAATCATCTTGGAGGACCGACAGGTTGGCAAGATGGGAGCGCCGAACCCGAATGGAGGAGTAGAGAGGACCAGTTGCTGACCCTACATTGGCGACAGCTGGTGGAGGCTGACTCCAAGTGGAAGCAGCTGACAAAGCGAACTCTGGAACGGTGAGCAGGCAGGACAGAAACCCGGTAATCCATCGACCTTTGGTGAGAGGATGGGAGCGATCGAGAGCAGGTCCGTCTTTCCAAGTCCCGGTGCGAACCCTACGAGGATAGCGCGATGCAGGCGACGACGGATTGTTGTCAGGGTGGTCATGGGTGGGTGGAAGGAGGTCATCTGGATGGAGCAAGGAAGCTGGCGGAGGAGAAGGCAGACTTTCTCCCTCTGGTTCGATGGGTGGCGGTGAAATAGGGTGAGCTGGCGCTCCCTCTGGAGCGGGAGGAGTGGCCTGCTGTGGAACCAGCGACATGGGGTCGAAAGGACGAAGGTCAGGGGCAGGAGGGGCTGCGTTAGGCCGCTGCGCCATGGTCGGAGGGAGAGAGCCAGTCGCCATCGAGGGGAGGTGCAACGGAGTCAGCACCACATGGGTCAAGGAAGGATTCCCTGGAGGTATGGAACATGTCCTCAAAGCGGGTGTTGCGTTCCTCAACTGAGTAGAGGGAAGGTACGGTTGAAAAAGCATCGTCAAAAATGACGTGATATTGCGGAGACACCCGCTGGGTCCGAGGATTGAAGATTAGAGGGACCAGGGACGAGTGCTCATCTGAGAAACCAACAAAGATGCCTTGCCGCGCGCGACTATCCCATTTAGGGATCTTCTTACCGTCTTGGAGGGTAGGATCTAGCACATAAACTGGACAGCCGAAGACATGCGCACGGGAGATATCCGAATGAGCAGACTTCACCTGGCTCCAAAGTTCTAAAGGAGACCCGCCATAACCGTGTGGAGGAAGACGGTTGTGGACCCAGATAGCGTAGGACATAGCAAAAGGCCAAAGATCAATGAGAGATCGTTCTGGCCAGCGAATAGAAGCATGGATGAGATTGGCTCGGGCCATGTTGGAGATAGTGCGTATGGCATTTTCAGCGACGCCATTTTGGTGGTGGGCACCGACCCCACTGAAACGCAATCCCTGGTTGCGGTCTTTGCAGTGACTGCGAAAGAGAGCAGAATTAAACACTCCATTGTCGGTGTGGATAGCCTTGATGGTAGCTCCAACGTCAGCAGCCTCGCTCTAACAGGAGTTTGCCACGAATGGTGTCGGCGGCATTGAGGGAATGCTGAGGCGAGTGAAAGATCCATTGGCTAGCGTGGTCGACCCAAATGGTGCCCCCCACGAATCCATGGCGCGTGGAACTGTGCCCTGAGTGTGAGACAACACGCCCGGGAGTGGGGAGATGTAGTGGTCGCAACTGAAGCAATCCCCTGGGTTGGTGTGACCTGCCTTCAGGGAGGAAAGATGTTCCACTGGTTGTCCACCAACAGAGCGAACGAAAGGACGTCGTCGTTGGCCTTGGCAATTTCACAAGCAGCACAAAGGAGATTTTCACTGGCTGAGCTAGGTGGCTTGAACTTGCAAGGGAGGAGGTTTCCGCGGCATAGGGGAACCAGGTCTGCTGAGGAACGGACAGGCGGTGTGCGGCGCACCCGCATAAGATTGTGGATGGTAGATATCCCAGCGTGGGATAGCCGATGATGCCATAGAAGGAGCTCCTTCTGTGCCGGAGAAAGGTTGGTGTTAGCGGCATCGAGGATGCTCCGGGCCCAAGTGTTGTTCTCGGTAGTTGAAAAAGGCAAAGCATCGCGCCCAGAAACCAATCTCTCTGTCGGCACCTTGGCTGAGCGGAAGGATAGGCAGATTGGCGCGCCCATACGGAGCCTCGAGGATAATCCCATTGTTGAGATGAAAACGATACCGGACGCATCTTGGGTGGCATGTCCGCCGCCGATGGAATCTACAGAGAGAAGGCACTGCGGACTGAGGAGGCGAACGGACGCGGATGGAACATGGTAACCAGGAAGCTGTATCTCAACTTCTTTCCCGTGGATATCAAGAACGCGCCAGGTGAGGAGCCCTTGTCCTTTAACTGTGTTAGTTGACGAGAGATCGGTGATTTTCACGTCACTGGTGGAGTAGTCCGGGCCAAAGTCGGCACGGCAGGGACTGATGCAACAGGATGCACCGGAATCCACAATCAGAGGTATGGCGGAGGCTCCACCAACCGCGTTTAACACTGTTTCCATCATTGCAGGAAACATGAAGTAGTCGACAGATGGGGCAAGCAAATTTGCTCGGCAGGATGCTAAATCGACAGCAACCGATCGTGGACGGGAAATGGCACGAAAGCGAAGTCTGTCAATCCTTTCCATTGTCAGCATCTGAAGTCCGGCTAAAGCCGGATGGAACTTGTTCACGAAATGATCAAGGGCTGAGAGTGGCACTGGCGGGTTGGGGTAGATGGCGTCTCAGAGGAGGGTGTGGGTGGCGCTAGATGCCAGCGCCTAGGCGAAGGTTTACCGCCTTAGCAACATGACGAAAGTGCCGACGGAGCCGCCATGAATGTCGGCCAAGGACAGACTGGGAGATAGGAAGAAAGGGCACATCCTGGCAGAGGTCGCCCCAGGAAGATGGGCCTAAGCATTCCACCGGGTGTGACCAAGCTGAACCAAAAGATTGAAGCCAAGAGTGGAGGCGTCCGTCGTCCGGTAGGGTAAAAGATGATGTTGTGGCGGACTGGTCAGGAAGGATGTCCTGAAGAAAGCCAGTGGTATCCTCTTGAAAGAGGTCCTTGGCAAAGAGAACCAACCGATGTGGCAGAGAAAGAAAGTACGCCACTATCCACCACCAACGACCAGAAAGGACACCCCAACAAAGAAGGAAGAACCAACAGCGTAGGAGGAGAGGTGTGCTGGAGCAGAAACCGCTCAGCGAAAGACCCGAAGAGAGACACACCAGATAGAGACAGTACCCAACCAACTGGCGAAGGGCGTAACCCAAATGATCTGTCAGCCAAAGGAGCATAGGATGGACAATCGTCGAGCAAAGGTCTTGGGAAGCCACAGGATACTGTAGGTGCAGCGAAGGCCGACCCAAAGGATCAAGGGCTAGAATGAGCTCCCGACGAGGGGAGGAGCTGCTAATAAAATCCATGTACCGACCAAAGGAGCACATGATGGCACTGAAGGAACGTAGAAGTATCACCGCCCAAGCAGGAGAAAGAAAAGCTGGCTGGTCACCCCAAAAGTGGAGAATGGAAGAGTGGCAGCACTGATCGACCATACAAACGGGAGAAGGAAGCTGCGCACACGCCACGTAAAATCCTGCCATAGACGACCATTCCTCTTGCGAAGGAGGCGAGGGTCTGACATAGTTGTCACTGGAGGTGGGAAAGGAAAGAGAGTCCGCCAACAGATGATCCAAAGGTGAAGACCTAGGAGCCCATACCATAAAAGGCAAGGAGGCAAAAGAGCTGGAGGAGGGAAGAGTGAGAACCAGGCCAGGACGCCATAACTGACCCGAAGGAGCCAAGAGCAACGCAAAGGGTCTGGTAGCGGTGGGGGGCGAATCGGTGGAGGACGACGAAACTCAAGGGCCTGCCGAGGCAGTTGTAGAACCCTTGTGGGGAGTAACGGCGTGAAGGTAAGAAGCAGGAGGGAAAAGAAGAAGCCACTCCACACCAAGAAAACAGGCACGAAGAACCACGGTAACCAGGTGATTTGGGACATTTGAAACCAAGGGCGCCACGGGACCAAACCAAGACCCGCCGCCTGTTAGTTTAACAGAAGGTTGCCAAGACTCTCAGCAACAAGTGCCGAAACACCTAAGTTATCTTCGGAGTCTGGAGGAACATCGCCGGAAGATTCCATGTCTTGGGATGGGTCGTCACTGAAGTCTGCAGCTGTGTCTGACTGACCCAGATGTGCATAGAGCTCATCGTCATCAAGGTCACCATCGAAACAGTCCAACATAGCTTGGTGGACTGTAGCATTGAACTTTGTCTTGGCGGATGGGGACTTGAAACGGAGATGGGAAGGACGTCGACCATCAGGAGAAGACCCGTTCTTCTGCTGCAGACGGCGTTCACGCTTCTCTAGGGCATCAGGTTTACCATGGGCCCAGGTAGGGTGACGCTTGCCACAGGTAGCACAGGTCTGGTTGATGAACCACTCACGGTAGGAGGGATATTGGTGCTGGCGAGGAGAGGACTGTGGCGAACCACGGGTGGAAGCCTTGAAGACACTGGCTTTGTGAGAGGATCCATCCCACTTCTTGAGAGTAGACAGAGCCGAGTATTTGCCTTCCAGGGTGGAGGCAAAACGATCCAATTGGCTGAGGAGGTCTCGTCCCAAAGCCCAGTCAGAGTAGATAGGGTTAGAGAGGAACCCCATCTGGGAACGACAGACTTCCTTGAAATCCTCGGAGGAGCACACTGACATCCCATTCAGGAAGTACTCAATGATGTTAGGAGGGATGGATGCCGTGGGTAGAAGGCGAACCACTGCCTTGAATCGAGCGATAGCAGTGGGTACATGCTCGCCATCGAAGTTGTTGAGCTGGAATCCGGTGATGAAGTTGATGAGGGCTTGAGTCGACTCGAAGGAGCGGTGGTCAATACGGTCCACCAGCAACTTGAATAATGTGAGGCCACCCTTTTCGGAGTCTTGAAGGGTATCATAGGTCTGCTTGACTTGAACTAGGAGGGCTGCTTCAGTGGATTTGATGAGGACGGAGAGAAGCCAGGTGCTACTCTCAACGCCAACTTCAACCCCATGAGTATTCACTAGGGCTTGGTAACGGGCCACTTGCTCAAAAGTGACCCCCTTGTAGCACGTAAGCAGGTTCACAAAGTCCTCTGCGTGGGTGACCGCGCGAAGATCTGTGAGATCCACTCCAACGGGATATTGCATACATAAAAATGTCATGCATAATCGCCCAGTCGACCACACCGTTGATCGCGGTTTGCGTATCAATGGCGGAAGAGCCAAGGTCCGTCGTCGAATCAGGTGCGGAAGGGCCGCATAGTCCGGGCGGCGAGGGTGTGAGTTAGCTTGACGCAGACTCGGTCGCTGAAGCTTCGTGCGAGCATCTGGAGAGGCACCACGATCGAAACGAGAGACCAGAACGCCGCCGGCTGCCACTTCAGCTTCGGAGCGAGGACCGGCGCAAAGAGCAAGGCCGGAACGAAGAGAAACTGAGGGTTTCTCGGAAGGAGAGGACACCGACTCGACCGACGAGGCGGGAGTCAAGAGGCTCTTGAGGGCCAGCGCAATCGACATCGCAAGACGGTCGTCAGCGGAGGGACTTGAGGGACGCGGCGCATCAGGAAGATCAAAGGCACCGCGAGGAGCCGAGCTGCTTGGGAGGGACGGCTTGGTCTCTTGAGAAGGCGAGGTGGATTTCGTCATGGCTGGGATGCAAGTAAGATGAAGGTGAGTGGCGTCGACGGGCAACAGTGGCAGAGGCAGAAGCAATGCGACAATCAACCACGAGCGAGGATCATGAAGCTGGCGGCGAAGGCAGGTGGTAGAGGAGCGTGCAAAGGAGGATCGAAGAGGTCCGATAGAACTGGGTGGACAGGGACGCTGCCAACGTGTTGGAAAGGGCGCGAAGTCCGGAATCACCAAGGAGGAAGAGACCGTACCACGTGATGCCAACGATCGCTTTGTCGGTCCAGAAGAAGAACACGACAATAAACCGAAATAGACGCAAGGAGGTGGCTTATATGGTGTGGGAGACTGTAGAATCACATCAAGTGCCTTAGAAGAAAATGTACCGCCATGTCAGAACGGATTTCTCCGACGACATGAATGATGGTTCTTAACCTTATAAGAACTAGATATTTTTCTGTTAGCTAGTCACAGTACGTAACGTAGTATGATCTTACACTCCCTCTCAATCTTCGTGTAGGGTCAGTCGATTCACACGACTACCTGAAACGTGGATTGTCCATGGCTGTGACAACAACCGCCCACGAAGGTAGAAGTAGAAGACAAGCGCACTGACAAGGGCGCGGAACCCACCAAGTTGGTACCAAGCGAGCGTTGGATTTGACAACCAACATTGGATTTCTGGACAGGAAGAAAGATATTATAGTGAAGACGCGTTGCACTCCCTCTGGAAACTACATCACACACGAACCAGGCCGGGAATCGAACCCAAGACCACGAAAGAAAGTCAAGTGAAGCCGAGAAGAAACATACTGCGCGAAAGCGTCAAGGGTCATAACCTGCGAAGTAACTATCCGCCGAAGAGATCGATAAGTCCACGTACCTTGGACTTGGACTTGTAATTGGAAGGCAAAGGAAGTTGCGTAGAGTTGTAATTCGATGATTCGTAAAGTGAAATTATAAATTTAATTGCTACGCAAAAGACTACATAACAATCAGCTAGACATCACATGTAAATGTATATATAGCTCATCAGAGATTCTTGTCCATGAGTAGCACGCCAGCAATCCGAGTAGAAGAATTCTGGTGTCAGAATTCTTAGAATGTATGGCTCGCGAAGAAGGCTTGGATGGACAGACCGAAGATTCAGAACAAAATATGCAGGACAGACGGAAAGAAAGAAAGAAAGAAAGAAAAGAACCCGATCATCCTGGAGGTATCTATATGTACCATATGATACCTCGCAATACTACTTGGTGTACCACCACGAAATACCTTCTAAGTCTCAATAACAATAAATGTAGACACATGATTACATTTTCGACAATTAAAGGTCTAATAATTCTCAAAAAAGCATGTGATACAAAAAACTTGCTGACTTTTTTAAAATAGAAATCAACAGTACGACCCGATTTCAACTGATCACTGCAAATTTTCCCAAAACAAAATGTTATTGATGGAGTAATGCTGCTGTTTTGGGGGCCAGTGAGGGACAGAGGGTCACATGGTGTTAGAAGGCTACTGCAGTGTTCAAAATGAAGCTCTCTACTATAAAATTGTCACAAAATTTGCAATGACTCACCTATTTTCTACTTTAGAAAGCCAGTCCCCCGCAAACTGACAGGATTGAGCATTTGCTGTAGTATTTGTGGGCATAGGGAGTGGTGGGGGGGCCATATTTTATGTGGAGGTGGCTTCGGGGTTAATTATTCAATGAAAAAATCAAACAGTCGTACAAATGGCAACAACTCACATGTTCTAGCCCATTTAAAACTAATTCCCCTTTGTGCGGTCAGGATCAAGCTTTGCTGTTGTCTTTTGGAGCTTAGGAATTGGGAAGAGGATGAGATTGGAGAAAGAGGTGGTGGAAGGGTTACTAATGCATTAAAAAAGAAATGGGCGTAAAAATTGCTGTAACTCACCTATTCCACCCATTTTAAACCCATTCACCTGCGTGCCGACAGGATTGATATTTAGGGGCTATTGTTGTCAATGACAGCATCTTGAAATGGAAGGAGGGTCAGATTGAAGGAGGAGGTGGTGGGAGCATGGTAAATATTGCATAGAAAAATTGAAAAGGGTGAGAAATTTCAGTTGCTCACCAATTTGACAACGAGCAAAGCCACCCCCCTTCACACTGCTAACATGGATCATTGTTGTGGTCATTGGGGACAATTGGGGATCGGGAGGAGGGCAAGCTCGGAGGAGAGGGCAGTGGTAGGGTCAACAAATTGGTCAAAAATTGGCAATATCTACCCAGTTTTACCTCTTTAAAAACATTCTCCAGTGCACAGTCAGGATTACGAGTTTGTTTATGTTTTCGGGGGATTTGGAGTGGGAATGAGATGTATTCGGAGCATGATTTTTGTGAATGGAAGCGGAGATGGGGGGAGTGTCTTGCAACGGTGGAGAAATGAGGTCAGGGATGGGGGCGGGGCAGGGGCATTATCCCGGCAAAGCCAGAGCAAACTGATGGAAAACGGCACAACATACTGTTGCCTGTGCTGGTGATTGCTGATTTGTTGGCGTTGTTGTTTTGGAGCCATGGTTAAAATGCCCGTCGCTGATCGATGCGATTTGGCCATCGTTGGGTTTGTTTTTGTGTGTAAGAGCGCTTGATGGTTGCGGCGTCTGCGGCGTGACTAATTTTTATATCTTGGTTTAGTCACGACGGTGGTATTTGAGGCCCAACCATGTAAATTTGTTAGCAAAAAAAAGGTGGTAAAATCAACTCTGGTGACTACCAAAGTGGGATTCTAATTATCCGAATACCGTTGTATTTGGATATAGTATCACTAGTACCACATGGGACTTGGTACGGACTTAGAAAATACCATACTGGTGGTATTTTAACATTAATATGAACATATGAAAATATTATACTACTTGGTGTACCACCACGAAATACCTTCTAAGTCTCAATAACAATAAATGTAGACACATGATTACATTTTCGACAATTAAAGGTCTAATAATTCTCAAAAAAGCATGTGATACAAAAAACTTGCTGACTTTTTTAAAATAGAAATCAACAGTACGACCCGATTTCAACTGATCACTGCAAATTTTCCCAAAACAAAATGTTATTGATGGAGTAATGCTGATGTTTTTGGGGGCGCCAGTGAGGGACAGAGGGTCACATGGTGTTAGAAGGCTACTGCAGTGTTCAAAATGAAGCTCTCTACTGTAAAATTGTCACAAAAATTGCAATGACTCACCTATTTTCTACTTTAGAAAGCCAGTCCCCCGCAAACTGACAGGATTGAGCATTTGCTGTAGTATTTGTGGGCATAGGGAGTGGTGGGGGGGCCATATTTTATGTGGAGGTGGCTTCGGGGTTAATTATTCAATGAAAAAATCAAACAGTCGTACAAATGGCAACAACTCACATGTTCTAGCCCATTTAAAACTAATTCCCCTTTGTGCGGTCAGGATCAAGCTTTGCTGTTGTCTTTCGGAGCATTAGGAATTGGGAAGAGGATGAGATTGGAGAAAAAGGTGGTGGAAGGGTTACTAATGCATTAAAAAAGAAATGGGCGTAAAAATTGCTGTAACTCACCTATTCCACCCATTTTAAACCCATTCACCTGCGTGCCGACAGGATTGATATTTAGGGGCTATTGTTGTCAATGACAGCATCTTGAAATGGAAGGAGGGTCAGATTGAAGGAGGAGGTGGTGGGAGCATGGTAAATATTGCATAGAAAAATTGAAAAGGGTGAGAAATTTCAGTTGCTCACCAATTTGACAACGAGCAAAGCCACCCCCCTTCACACTGCTAACATGGATCATTGCTGTGGTCATTGGGGACAATTGGGGATCGGGAGGAGGGCAAGCTTGGAGGAGAGGGCAGTGGTAGGGTCAACAAATTGGTCAAAATTGGCAATATCTACCCAGTTTTACCTCTTTAAAAACATTCTCCAGTGCACAGTCAGGATTACGAGTTTGTTTATGTTTTCGGGGATTTGGAGTGGGAATGAGATGTATTCGAGCATGATTTTTGTGAATGGAAGCGGAGATGGGGGGAGTGTCTTGCAACGGTGGAGAAATGAGGTCAGGGATGGGGGCGGGGGCAGGGGCATTATCCCGGGCAAAGCCAGAGCAAACTGATGGAAAACGGCACAACATACTGTTGCCTGTGCTGGTGATTGCTGATTTGTTGGCGTTGTTGTTTTGGAGCCATGGTTAAAATGCCCGTCGCTGATCGATGCGATTTGGCCATCGTTGGGTTTGTTTTTGTGTGTAAGAGCGCTTGATGGTTGCGAGCGTCTGCGAGCGTGACTAATTTTTATATCTTGGTTTAGTCACGACGGTGGTATTTAAGGCCCAACCATGTAAATTTGTTAGCAAAAAAAAGGTGGTAAAATCAACTCTGGTGACTACCAAAGTGGGATTCTAATTATCCGAATACCGTTGTATTTGGATATAGTATCACTAGTACCACATGGGACTTGGTACGGACTTAGAAAATACCATACTGGTGGTATTTTAACATTAATATTATAGGATGGTACGCAGACTCACAAAATACTACTTACTAGTTAAACAGTAGTACTGTTGCGTTACATCAGCTGCCGTAAAAAACATACCAGATTCTACGTACCATAAAAAAATAAAATCGCGTCACTACTTTTCTACACAATGACGATTTCCTATGCCGCCGCGGCAACACCTCGATCATGGCAAATACCGTTGCAACACCCGGTCCGCCATGATCGCCCTCACCGCAACATTACCCACGATCATCCTGCTGCTTGGTTTGGTAAGATTCGCCGTATTTTGGGAGAAATTGGACCGTTTCTACAGGGCAAATTATGTTACTAGGCGACCATCATGCCCGGGAGGGGGAAAGATGGGATTTCAGTGAAGGTAAGTTCATATTTGTATCAAATCCCCTCTCACTATTCGCCGTAAATCATTAACATAGTTTCCGCATTGCTCTTTCTGTTGTTGTTGCCTCGGTGGGCTAGGTTGCCTGCCTATTGCTTTCATGATGATGTGTCACCATCCACATGCAAGACTCGACAATCAACCACAATACTGTAGAATTTGAATGGGTCGAGCTGGCATGGGAGGTTTTTGCTGCTGGAATTGATTTTGTGGTTGTACTAAGATGGGAATAAGATTTGATATCTACCATTTGTTGAGGAAAGGAGAGTAGGAGAGTGGATCTGGTGGTGGTTGGAGGACGGGACAAAACTGCTTCACGCTACCAGACAATTTGCCTTTTTCTTTACAAATTTGAATCAATAGAAGAGCAGCAATTAAAATAATATATTTTAATATAAGAATCTATTGAAATTGCTGATTTAAACATAATTTCACTGGTTAAAGTAGAATTAATGGGAGCATCTGTGTACGGCAGCAGTTGCGATCTGCCACTGCATACCCCACATGATAGTGGTCTGTTCAACTTCTTCTTAGGCCTTGGTGGCCCTGTTAGAGCTCTTCCTCACTCCCATTTAGGTGTGGAGTGAGGTGAGACTATGTTGTTGCAATTATTTTTGTTAATTGAAAAGTTATTGCCAGTGTAACAGGACAACATGAAAAGATGGTCGTGATTTTTTAGTGAAGCATGACAATCAACCATGATTTTGAAGAAGAAGCATTAGTGCCAGACCCCCTAACCCATATACCATTGGAAAGCTTGCGAAAAGAGGAATTTGTAGTATTTCCTGCAAATCGCGCTCCAAGCGCCGTGAAAGAAGTTATGGTCAATCTAAGAAAATTAACAAGACTCGATCTTTTTTTGTTACAAAACGGGGTGCGTCAGTACTACTGTTAAACTGGTACTGTGGATTATTCTGTATGAACAGATAAATTAGGATGTCCCCCATTTTTCCTGTCAACACCCATCCTACTCAAGATTGTGGAAACAGAGAGTCTTACACCATATACACTATAAATCTTATCAATTGCCTCATCCGCAGAGAACCCTGCTCGGCTAATCCCAGAACACTAGCCAAGTTCTCAGTCCTCTCAATGCTGTTTTTGTTGTATTCCTGTATTCTGCTCGAGTCCATCAACAAATCCACCAAATCTTCGGCGCTCATATTTACGACACCTTGCGATTGGATGCCAAGCAAACCATGACCATAATATTTGTGGCTGAATGGTAAAGCTCTAGAAAGGCCCATTAATATAGTACGTATTTTTTATGTACAAAATTAACATGAGTATACTCATTTTATTGGAAACTCTCCTATTAACCCATCTTATTTTTTCTAAATGTTAGACCTTCTTATTTTTTAATTCGTCTTGTTTAGTATCTATTAATAATAGATAACATACCGGTATGTTGTACGAGCTTGTATGTGTCGGGACAAAGCAAGAATATGCTAAAAAGTCAGAGTGACAAAGACACCTTATCACTTCATGTCACAAAAACCATGACCAGCAGACCACCAACTCCCACCATAGGCCCTACCTGCCTCTGCATTACTCTGCATCTCTCTACATCATGATAATTCACAACAATTGATAGAAACAATGCAGTCAACAATAATATTAATATGTTGTTGAAAGGATGGTCTACTCAGTTTACTACTATGAACCATGTAGCTACAACTTAACTTGAAACCACCTAGAGTAGACAAAAGATTAACTTCTAAC
Organism: Cyclotella cryptica; assembly: GCA_013187285.1. NCBI lineage: Eukaryota > Bacillariophyta > Thalassiosirophyceae > Thalassiosirales > Thalassiosiraceae > Cyclotella > Cyclotella cryptica. Next base: position 540,827 of record JABMIG010000035.1, read on the forward strand.
TATTCAATTTTTCTGTTAAAAACAAGTGACTACAAAAAGATTCAGTCATCTCTGTAGTCCAGATTAAGCTAAGAACTATGAGAACCACAGAGACTAAACTCTGACACAATATGGCCCCAACAACAATGGAACAAACCACCAGCTGAGCAAATCCTCTCAATCTCAATGTTGGTTGTTGATTATTTTTCCTAGATAACCATTTGATTGTTGATTTGGTGTTGTTGCTTCCATTATGTGCAGAGCTTTCCAATTCATTGTCCAAAAATTTTGAAGAGGAGTAGACATTGATTTATTGATTGTGTCTTATGAATTGGATTTGGCCGACTATCCCAAAGAAGGACGGTGATGGAGGTTGTTTATGCGTAGAGGGGCCACGTCCATGACAGAGGATCAGTTTTCGAAATGATGACTGTTCACTGTTGATTGTTGAGTGCAATGTGAGCGATTACGTTGATGATGTTGTTGTTGAGTGTGCAATGGAATGGAATGCCGAATGCCTGGATCAATGACAACGATCGAGAGTGCAATGTGAGCGATTTCATTAATGTTGTTGTTGTTGAGTGTGCGATGGAATGGAATGCCAAATACCGGGATCGATGACAACGATCGATGGGTGCGATCGATGAGTGCAATGGAAGAGGATTGACCAGCAATGAGCGATGAGTGCGATCGATGAGTTCGATGGAAGAGGATAGATGAGCGATGAGTGTGTCGATGAGTGCAAGCAATGAGTGCGATCGATGAGAGTGATCGATGAGAACGATGGAAGAGGATCGATGAGTGCGATCGATGAATGCGGAATGCAAGATGAGTGCAATCCTGTGCGATCAATAAGTACCATTGATGAGTTCTATTGAAGAGGATCGATGAGTACAAGTGGTGGAGTGGGATCAATGAGTGCAAGCAATGAGTGGATATAAGAGTGGGGAAGAGTATGATCGACGAGTGATGAGTGCAACAACAACATTACGGTATGGTAGTGAAGGGGGTGATGATGGTGATGATGGCGAGCGATAATGTTTTTTTTGTTTTAGCGTGCAAAAAGTATGGGGTTTCTTAGATGTTAAACACCCCCCATCAAATCATCCCATAAATGAAACCATGATATCATCAAAAAAATATTGTTTGGGTAAAATTGCTAATGTCACCGACCTCATTATCATTTGGTTTCTTTTCACCTCTCAAGGACAGACAGCATTTGGGTTAATATTTTGTGTATAAATTGTTAACGAACAAATGGTTTCATTAGAGACTCTGCAGGAAACAGTTAGTTAGTTTTTCCTCCCTGTGACATCATCATATTTAGGGTGGAATACTTTTTGCCCGTATTGATGTCATGAAATTTTACATGGTTCCGGATTTTTGGCCATGAATATATTAACTTCGGTTTCTAAACAAAATTAACATAAGGGGGTTAATTTGTATGATACGTAGCATTAAAAGGCCTAATCATGGGTCGTAGTGTGGCCCAAAATCGGATTGTGAAATGTCATAGAACGAATCTATGATATTGAAGAAATCGATATTCTGCAAGCAGAATAACCAATTCAGAGGATTGAATAGCTGATCAATTGATGGATTGATCAGAGAAGAAGTTGTGGCAATTCTCGTGATATAGAATTGCCACCAAAGTATCTTCGTCACTGGTGAGGTGTCAGAAGAATAGCGGAGGACGGACAGACCTGCGTATGTGTACACTTCGTGGGGTGGATAAGTGCCCGTAACTGGGTTACGTAGGGCGCTGCACCTAGAAGGGTATAGGTGAGCGCAGTGTAGTACTACAGTTACTGAACACTGCGCTCGGACCTACGTCTATCAAGGACCGAGACTGCTTGATGACTATGGTTCGCGTCACAGATTTTTTTAGATTCGGATAAATCATAGATTCTTTCTATGATGGCTAGGTAAAAATCGTGACGCCATGTATGATATTGAGCATGGGTTTATGATATTTCTGCTATCGTAATATGGTACAATACACATATAAAAGTTACTACCGCCTAATACTTATAGTACGATACAATCCATATGTCTCATAAATACCATAGAGCATAAAATATAAAATGAATCCAACAAGCCAGGACTGTCTAACTTGTTCTCTCTTTTTGATGTAATTTTACCGTATCTAGTGTTTTGGCAATCAACAATGGTATGATGCCACAGTTTAATGCACATCATAGTTCCCATCTAACTAGTGTACTATACCACCAGCCTCATCTACACAACAAAGGTTTTTTTTGCAGTTCTTACAGATGCAAAGATTGTTGTCACTATGCCATACTTCTACACAATGGCAACTACAAGAAAGATATTTTTGCTGTGTATATGTGGCCACAGGCAGCAGACATAGAGGCTGAAACATATATGAGATTAAAGGATTGGACACAAAAAACCAACAACATTACACACAGATGAGTTCTACAAAGTCCTTTTAGACAGAGAATCTTGTCGCTATGACAGCGACAGGACCCCTGACATAACTAGAAATAGGGTGCAACTTTTTGGCTGTTGAAGTTATGAATTCATATCCCAATTATTTTCAAAAGTGTGAAGTACTTTCTCTTTATGTAGAATACAGTATGATTCTACTTCAACAATATGTTCAAGTTATTTCAGTCTGCCTCTACATATATCATACTGTGAATATGTGTACCTAATGTACATTACAGGTGACAGGTATCAGTGGATAAGACACTGCAATTGCAATATAGTTCCATAAACTAGAGCTTGTTAGCACCATTTGCTGCTAGACAATGTAGTGAAAGAAATATAGCTGAAATTTTCTAGCATATCAGAAAACAAGGTCCGTACAGTGATAACAACGATTCATTCATGATCGCACACTTACACAATGGTGACTACAACTTTTTCAAATCATGAAAAAATGGGTGTCAACTGGCATCAAACTTGTAGGCTGAAGCTTATCATAGTGATCAGTCTAAGCAATGAAATAAAATATCATCTACAGAGGTGTAGTTCATACAAAAATTGGATTAAAATGGGTTTATATTTTGTAATCTCTGGAGGTAACTTAGATTTTTTTATTGCGAATGTATTTAATAGTAGCTGTTTGTAGACCCCCCTCTCTCTCTATCGACCCCACCTCACAGTCTGAAGATCCCCTTAGAGTCGATACAATCTACTGTATTTTACAAAAAAAACCATTTGTAGACCCCCCCCCCCCAGTTATATGAGTGACACGGGGGAGGGGTGTTAATAGACTGTCATGGGGGGCCTGTAGACTTTCATGGGAGGAGGGTCTATAGACTGTTACAGATGGTCTATAGACCCCCCATGACCATCTATAGACTGTTATGGGGGGGTCTATGGACTGTGGTTAAGGGTCTATAGACCAATACAATCTTCTCTAAATTCCTCTAGACTTGCCATATCATGAGATTAGTTAGAAAAGGTGTGAATCATGTACACAGTAACAATATTACCTAAGCTCATTCATGACTTGTGTGACTTTTGTAGTAATAAAAATATCTATGTCATTTTTAAATCTAAATTGATGATGTTAAAAAAGCTATCACTGTCACAAGTATTTTTTATTCTCTAATTTTCCCGCCATTTAATTTTTAGCTGGGGGAGTCTATAGACTGTGACGTGGGGTTTATAGATGGGGGTGTACAAACCGCTAATTGTCAGGTGATCAAGACCATATAGCTTTATCTGACACCCCAACCATACAATCAGGATTACGGTGCGTACTGTATAGAATTGAAAGTGGTGAATGTGGATGTCAGCTTTTTCAAAGGCTTGTTTGCACCGCCTTCCCATTCTGAGGATCTATATACTAACTAAGAAATCAGGTATGAACCTGTCATGTAATTGACAACTATTATTTTCTTCATAGTGGTAATGTAATATTTACTTGTGCTTGAAAACAACACAAGCTCATGTCATCTTAATAGAAAAAAGAGGAATATGATATGCAGCGAGAGAGCAATAATTTCAGAATAAGGTACCTTGGGAGATGGTTGCAGATAGACTGAGGGAGGGGAAGTTGCTAGAGAAATATTTGAGGATGCATTTGGTGGTGTAGAGCATTTTTTGCTTGTGTGTTCCATGTGCATGGGACTGGTAAGGGGACAGTCTCAAAAATAATTAACAAGTAGCATCAAGGTCATTTTTTGGACATATATTTTTTGAGCTACATACTAGTAGTTTTGTTAGACCTTGTCCGAGTAACGATTTGAGGAGGGGAATTGACGAAAAAGAAAGGTACACTATCTTAAAAAAATAACTATTACGAGCGAAGTTAGACCTGTCGGAGAGCGAAATTGCCCGAACTTGGAAGAGGGGAAGTAGCACGGGGTTTTACGTCTTGCAGGACTCAGACAAGACAGGAAACCAAAGCGCACCAAGACAGTCATCCAAGATAGTCTGAGTGACGTAACTGTATATCTAAAGTCATAAAAATCCAGAACTAAAAGACTCTCCTAGCTGTTACAACAGTACGAGCTTTAAAGACTTCCAACATACTTTGAAGTAACTTGGGGAAGTTACGAGCCCAAGGAGAAATCAAAAATGAGTGATAACAGCTTAAGCAAGATCCCGTATTGGGACGGAAAGGCGGAGAGTTTCGGTGTGTACGTCAGCAAGATTGAAGCGTACGCAGAGTTCATGGGTGTGGGGGATGCATTGGATCCCGTGTTGATGGCAAACTGTCCAACCAAGTCAGAGTTTGCAGTACTGGACGTGACGGATCCCGCGAACGCGACTCTTATTGAGCTGTACAAGGCAAATAAGAAGCAGTGCGCAATAATCACACTGAGTCAGGGAAAGAGTCACAGTATTGCCTTGCTGGGAAAGACGATGAGCGATGACTATCCCAATGGACTCACACATGAATTCATTGCGAAGGCCAAGGAGGCGAATAAGCCCTCGGATGCCAGTGCCATGATTGAGTTGATTGTTTTTGACATAGTAGTGCCCACTGAGAAAGGGGCAATATACGCGTGCAAGTTTGCAAGAAACCTCAAAGTGACCGCTGGGAGTATCACCAAGCCAATGAGGCTTAACATCGATATGGCCCATTGTTTGCTGGGTCATCGGAACGAAGACTCCATGCGCAAGACAGCTAGGGAACTAGGCTGGGTCATAACACGTGGCACGTTGAAGCCATGCAAACACTGCCCGCAATCCAAGGCTAGGCAGAAAAACGTTCGAAAGGAATCAAACATGCCCAAGACGGATATACCAGGGCACAGGATATACTTGGATCTGTCCAAGATAATGATCAAGATGGAAGCATCAAGTGATACCACAATCAACCGTGATAATTCGAATGTCCTAGTCTGCGAAGCAACGGGAAAGAAATGGAGCGATTTCACCGTGACCAAGAGTGAGACGGTGGAGCGTACTTGCGAACACTTAAACAAGATGAAGTTACGTGGGATACCAGTGCGGTACATAGGACTGGATCCAGCTGGTGAGAACCACAAGCTTGCAAATGCACTGCGAACAGCGAATGGGCAGCATTACAGCCCCTGGACTTCGAGTTCACATCACGAGACAAACCACAGCACAACAGCCTGGCTGAACTAGCATTCCCGTATCTGACGGGAAAGGCACGAGCTATGATGGGTGCAGCACAGGTACCTGAGGACGTCAAGTCCAAAGTAGCCCTAGAGACCATCCCGTGCGCAACACAGCTGGATGGGCTGGTCGTGGTTGACATGAAGGGAAAGCTGGCCACCCGTGACATGCACATGTTCGACCCCTCGTGGTCCAGTAAGCTCAGAGTATGGGGCGAGGCTGGCATGGTCACAGAGGGAAAAGACGGTAAGACAGGGGATCGCGGTGCCACGATGATGTTTGTGGGGTACGCTGATTGTGAAAGTGACAACGTGTGCATGTGGGACATGCGGACATCTTGCGTCATCGCCAGTCGTGATGTGTTATGGCTTAAACGCATGTTCTTCAAGGGTGACACAGTAGGAGTCATTGACCTAGAAACCCCAGAGGACCTAGAATCCGAATTAGGAGCAGATTCAGGGTTAGGCACCAAAAATGAGGATGACGTCACAACATCAGGACCAACCGACAATCAGCCTAATGGGCCGGGAGGCAAGGTGAGGTGGGGGACACCCTTGATCACGGGGGCCGGTACGGGACGTACGAGGGCAGGTCGTGCAATTAAGCCCCTCGACAGGCTTACGTATGTGCCAGCTGTGGAGCTACAGTACCTAGGAGAGATGGCCGAGCTAGACCACGGCAAGCTGGCCAATATGTATATGGCCTTGCGAAGCATGGAAGTGGCCCTTATTGGAGCCGGTGTAGGTGGCGGTATAAGCCACACGAGTCAACTCAAGGTTCTTAACTACAAGAAGGCCATTCGAAGTCCTGATGCGGATGAGTGGCGTAAGGAAATCCAAAACGAGAAAGCACGATTCGACAAGTATAATGCCCTAACTGCCGTCCCCAGAGACTTGCTACCAAAGGGTGTGAAGATTCTCACCACAACATGGGCTATGAAGCAGAAGTCGAACGGAACCCGTAGGGGAAGGCTCAATGCACGTGGGTACGAGCAAGTAGATGGGAGTCACTACGCATCAGACTCTATTGCCGCACCGGTGACCAATCCCATCACAGTGCGAATTGTACTATGTTGTATTGCATGAACAAGACATGGACGTCGGCGATTATAGATGTTGAAGGGGCATTCCTACAAGGAAAGTTTGCAAACGGTGAGGAACTCTACATAGAAGTCCCAGATGGCTTCGAAGAGTGGCATCCAGGTGACGTCATACTACGTATGAACGTACCGTTGTACGATACCAAGCAGGTGGCATACTGCTTTTTCAAGACGTTAGCAACTCACATAAAAAACGTGACCTACAAGCAATCAAAGGCTGATCCATGCCTGTACTATGGATGGATCAATGGGGCCTTGATCGTGTTTGTTGCCTGGGTTGATGACATCATGGTCTTGGGCCCTCCCAACTTAGTGGAACAAGTCCAAAGCGATTTAGAAAAGGCATTCAGGTGCAAACGCAAAGTGGTGCTCACAGAATACGTGGGCAGTAAACTGTCAATCACACGTCACACGAACGGGTGAGGCACTGTAAAGTTCACACAGCCAGTCCTTATTAAGAAACTAAAGGAGGAGTACGAGGTACCTGAAGGGCCTGTGTCCAAGACTCCTGCAGTAGCGGGACAGGTACTCATTAAGGGAGTGATTAAGGGTGATGACGACGGTACAGAGACTAGAGACACAAAAATGTACCGGTCCTCAACTGCAACGTGCATGTTTATGATGCAATGGTCACGCCCTGACATATTCAACGCCGTACGCGAACTAGCTAGGCACATGACTGCGCCTAGGGAGGCACATGTCCGCACACTCAAGACCCTAATCAAATACGCCACGCACACAGAGCATTGAGGCCTGTTGATGTCCCCAACGGAAATGTGGAGTCATGGTCACAAGTTCAAAATACATGGAAGGTCAGACTCCGATTATGCGACCAAACCGGACGATCGAAGAAGCATATCAGGGGGTCGTGTGTTCGTGAATGACGTCCCCATATCATTTCGAAGCGTCACACAGAAGTTTGTGACTCTATCAGTGACAGAGGCGGAAATAGCAGCTGGAGTCATGGTAGCACAGTATATGCTGTACATATATAGGCTCCTGGAATCACTGGAACTTGAAGTGGAGTTGCCTATGATTTTGGAGATGAACAATTCTGGCGCAGTGGACACAGCGAATAGTTGGAGTATAGGAGGTAGAATTCGTCACGTGGACGTACGCAATTGCTTCCTGCGTGAACTTAAAGACTAGGGATTACTGGTCATACGTCATATCTCAGGAGAGTCAAATGATGCTGACATATTCACCAAGAATGTGACGTCGGCAATTTTTGACAGGCACATACCGTTGTACGTGGGACACAACGAGTACCTGAGGGCCAGAGATTTGAGCGGGGAGGCTGTCGGAGAGCAAAATCGCCCGAACTCGGAAGAGGGGAAGTAGCGCGGGGTTTTACATCTTGCAGGACTCAGACAAGACAGGAAACCGGAGCGCACCAAGACAGTCACCCAAGATAGTCCGAGTGATGTAACTGTAGATCTAAAGTCATAAAAATCCAGAACTAAAAGACTCTATTAGCTGTTACAACAGTACGAGCTACAAAGACTTCCAACAAGACCTTCTTCGCAATAACAGTAAAATACAAGAGATATATGTGTTCACTGGTCACCTAATAAAGGTAAATCCATCATAAAAACGTTTTATGATATTGTTGGGCATATATCAAGATACAGCAAGTGCTCTAGTTAAGTTAACTAGGTATGGTACACTTTTTTGCTCTAGTTAACGCACTTTGGTCCAACTTTATGTAAGAGGGTTAAGGTCTCTCTAAAAGCATTTCACGTAGGTATTCATACATTTGAATTAACATCTTTCTTGCAACGCTTGCCCATTCTCCATTACATATCCATTTCTGAGAAAGACAAAAAATGTGAAAGTTTACTTTCGTTTAGATAACTACGCCCATATCAGCAGAGCGTGCAACAGTGCGTGCAACCGGTTTATATCCATGTGTGCGAGCTCTCTCTTTTGCTTTAACCCTCCAAGCGAGGTTCATCTTAAATCGCTATACTACTGCGTAAAAAAAAAGAAGTATACAGTGCAACTCGGTGTACTTCTGCTAGTTTTTGCAGAAGTATAGCGGGTTTTAAGGTTTTATTTCATGAGGATGTGCTCACCTGAGCGCACGAAAGGAGCACACGTAAGCCGGGGGATAAGGGAACTGAATTTATTTTTCTGTGATAATTATTTATCAATACTATACTCGATAGTAACTCTCATAATTAGAACGAAACGTAACAATATCCAGTAGACAAATCTTGGGAGAAAGGATAGTGTCTTCCAACAACATGCTTCGTCAAATCACAATGAAAATGACTATGAGTGGTTATGAGGGTGCGTCTACATCGTTTTTTTGCAAGGAATTCAATGGTGTGTTCGGCTTGACTTGGCGAATACAAGAACACGGAGATTTCATAAAACAATCTGTACTACTGCTCGTTTTAGCAAAAGTAGCTATACTACTGCTTGTTTTTGCAGAAGTATAGCTTGGAGGGTTAAGACAAAATAGAATCAAGTTAAACTCGCGTGACCTACAAATGTTGAATGCGGTAATATATTATCAAACATATAATTCAGTTCAATATTTATAGGTCCTAATGATAATTATACAATAAAGATTTTTGATTACCCATAAAAAATTCGTTTTCTCATAATATCACACTTAGATATAAACGGTCAATAGAAGGTCATGCTTCATAACTAATGGCACTAAAAAATCACTGAGGAAAAACTTATTTCACAAAATTTCATTGCAGACAACTTTAGTACATTATTACTTATCACTCTCTCAGAAATAAAATGGTAATAATGAATTAATTGAGAGGTCCCCAGTCATGCTTCTAATTGTCTTACTCATGCCCAGGTTCTAGCAAACTGAACAAGTAAACTGCAATTTATTGACTTGTCGCACCATTAATACATTATCAGCTGCCATTCTAAACCAAGCAGCTCCCCCTGACCATACATGGGGAAAATCCAGTAAAGTGCAGTATCAGATGAATCATGATTCAGGTCAACAATAATCAAATAATCTTAATGGCACCTCTCTCGTTAAAGGTGAAATACTTGGCTGGTTTTATCACTTGTCTCACACTGTATACAGCCATTCGGATTCATATACAGCTTGATACCATAATCAGTCCATCTTGTCAATTAAAGAGATTGAGTGTCCTTGGTCAAGTACCATGCAATGTGGGTGCCAATGCATATCCTCAAGCCTCTTGCATCTGAAAACAGGGTGAAGATCAGCAAGACAGGCAACTTTGCCACTTGGAAGTTGTTGGCGAGCCAAACTGATGACAAGTGACAACTTTGACATTTTTTACTCATGTGACTACCTTTCATGACCATCTGATGACCCTGAGGACTGCATGTGACGACACTTTGATGACGTGATGACTGTTGGTGAAGACCTTTTGATGACCCTGATGACTTGTGGTGATGACCTTTTGACGACCCTTGTTATGACTCATGACTATCTCGTGACGACCCCTTATGACAACACTGATGACCCATTTGACAACTTGACAACCTTCCACAAATAACTACTCATCCCGTGAGTGAGAGCAAGTGTGATGAAAAGTAGGATTCCTTGATGACCATGACGACCCTAACTGATGACCCAACAGATCTTCTATGACTACCCATGTGACTCCACGTGACAACACCTGACGACCTAAGTGACAACAAAAAAACGACCCTGACGACCCTGGCAACTTTGATTGACGATGTCGGATGACCCATCTGACGACCTGTTGATGACGGTCAAAAATCTTTTGATGACATCTGAAGACTCCATCTGGTGATATTTAACACCAAAGTCGAAAATTGCCTGTCTTGCAGGACAAACAAAGGTCGGATTGCAATCCTTCTACCACTGACCTTCTTTCAACAGAAAAAATGGAGTTGCAATTGTTCAGCTTACCTCTTATTTTGATTGAATGTTATGAATTCCTTGTGGAAAACATTTAGCAGTGGCAAAATTTCATATGATACATCATATGTTTGTTCAATGATATGCCCTTGTCAACTTGAATTATGAAATTAATTATATTATCAGTGCCATAGTGAAGGGGTTATTTTTTACTTGAAGAGAATAAATACTAAGCTGCTGTAAAAATAAATGTAAAAAATTAAATCTAACCGTTGTGTCACATTTTGCCTCTGGCTATCTATATTGATGTTGTGTGGGGAAAATGAAGATGGTATCTCCACAATGGCTCTACATTAAGTCTGTGTGATGAGATCAGGAACATCGACTGTGGCAACAGCAAAAGTGCCATGGTTGTTATTGATGCACAAGGCAAGTGCATGAACTGGGTGGATTTGTTGGCTCACATATCACACAAGAAAGAAATGTACCATACAGAAGTAGTAACCATATACAGTAAGAATCCTATTATTGCTCAGGCTGAAGTAAGTCAAGAAATCAGTATCTGATAGAACATGCCTAATATAGAATCACAAAAGTTTGGTGTGTGCTGTTAATTGGATGCAGATTCTACTATAAGTAGGTTCAAGCTTGGAAAAATCAAAATTATGGTAAGTGAGTTTCTGCTCAAGTATACTACAAATAAAAAAACTACATTTAAGTAATGAAGAAACCATGTATGAAATGTTGGGAATTTTTTCGAAAGTTATCACTCTTGGTTCGTGACACATGTAAAAAGGTGAATCTACCCTATCTTTGGACACTTTTTTCACATATTTCTCACAACTATTTTTTAAAACCTATCTAGGCATATTTTTAGAGCTTGTCAAGATCTATTCAACGATGTATAAATGACCTATGGTTACTTAAATGATTTAACCAGTTGTACTATGCAGAAAACCAAGGATATTAGGTAAAATCGAAAGAGTTATTTAACCCACCCAACTTATTCCTCCAACAACACCTTTCCATAATGCTCCTGCCAATGATGCTTGCACAGCCACAAGTTGGGGTTACATGCACAATATGTGCGATTTTTGGTGGTGCATCTCTCACCAGAACAAGTGTATTGCTGGTATGCCTTTTTTGCGCCACGTAGCCACTTCGTCCCAGTCCACTGTCTGGCATGCTAAGGTGCCGTCTCCATAGAATGTTCCGCAGCGACATTCCTGCACCTCTTGCTGCGCCTGACTGTCTCCTCTGCTTCCACCACCTCCGGATTGTTAATCATCTCCCATGCGAACATCCTCCTAAACTCCAACAATGTCATTTTCTCGTTGCCATCCCACACAAAGAATCAAAAGGCGAGGTACATATTTACCTCCGTCACTGCCAACAAGAATTAAAAAAAACTTAAAACCCAGCAAGTTGTTACCCAGGTCTCCTCAATACTAGGCACTGCATGGCAAAGATTGTTGTGGTCATCTACCGCATGGTGGCTGAAATGGAGGAAGAAGTGCTCTGGGTAATGAAAGGAGGCAGTCTTGGTCTTGCCAGCCTCTTTCCAAGTTCGAGAATGAAGCCGGTTGTCGACAGGAAAGAGCCCACTGGCAGTGCCCACGATCTTCATGGTGTAGTCGGGCTCTCTCATGCACCACACATTGTAATGTGTGTCATTGAGAGAGCCCTCCACTGCCGCAGAATCTCCAACTGACTTTGTTGCCATATGGGCATCGATGGCATCTCCGGCGATGTAGCGTGGCCAGAACCTACACTTCTTGATCAATGCACCTGCATAGACACCCAACTTCCGCAATGAAACCAAAGCAGCCAACACACAAAAGCCAGAGTCAAGAACCACAAATCTGGCTGAGTTGTGGATTGACTTGGTTAAGCGGAGGAGCAAGCCACCAGTGTTTCAGTGTTCACTGAACTCAGGATCTCCAATCTCACACGGTTGGTCCTTACCCTCCACGATCTCAAGGTCAAACAAGATGCCACTATCTCCGCAGCAGATTGTGTGGTACTCATTCCCAAAGGGATGAGGCTTCTGTGGACAAAAAACCCAACCAGGACAAGTCCAATGAGAGAGCCAGATAGACATGGACTTGTCAAGACAGACGACCCATGATGGGATGAAGACATCAGCCATGTTGTCCCTCCAAGCCTTGATCATCTCCCGAATGTCCCAAAACCTGTCACGGAATGCTGGAGGGTTCGGCTTGCAGAGGCAGAGGTGAGAGAAGGTCTTCAAATTAATGTGGCAACATGTATTTTGCCAGACGGTAAGGGCAGGGTGCATTCTTTTCATCGTAGTCTCGAGAAGTGAAGAAGTCACGACAAAGAAAGCCAACGACAGTGGCGATGAGAAGCCACAATCCAAGAAAGCAGCACATCTCGCCAAACCTGGTTGGTTGAAGACCGGCGGCACGGAGAGAGTCACTTGTGTTCTCAACAACAGAAGTCTTGAACCATTCAATGGGGAAGAGCTGCAGGAAGAACTCAAAGGAAGTCTTGGAGCCGGGTCACCAGTTGTTGAAACCTGGCGGAAGCTTTTGGTTTGTCATCAGCTTGCGCTGACAAACACCATTCCATGAAAAGCGCTGGCCTTCAAAGAGGCCAGAAGACTCATCTCTTGGTGTCTGAGAGGTCTTAGGCACGTTTTCAGGGGCTGGGGCATTGTCATCATCGACAGCAAGCCCCTGGCCCAAGACAGTTCTAATGTCTTCAGCCGCATCTCCAATTTGTCGAAAGTCGAACTCGGTGTCTGCATTCTCCTCTGTGGCGACTTCTCCTTGGGGAGTTGCAGGAGAAGGAGGAGCAACGTCAAAGAATAAATCAGACGAACCCTCCTCAACGACCTTGACGTATCGCTTTGCAGCGTAAAGCTCCACGTCAAGGAACGATTTGGACTTAAAAAAGCAAGCAAGAAACTTGTTGCCGTCTTGCGTCACCTCTCCCATGCGAACGGCAACCAGATCACACAATGTCCCGCCACCTTGTTGGGAAAGCGCTGGTCAATTGATGCACTGGGACGGAGGAAGCTCAGCAGAACAGAGCATCGTGCGTCAACACCGAGAGTCTTGCGATGGGGCGGCATAGTGTCAGTGTGTTGATGGTTTTTTTACGCAGAAACACACGTAGATTTAGTACCAGGTGGATGCCAACGACTTTGGCGAGAAAAAAATATAAGCAAAATCATCACAGAACTGCCCCACAGTGCTGGTTCAGTGAATAAAAAGTCTATCATGCAACTGGAATTTGACCGCCAAACTTCTGGTGGTCCTTCTCAATATAGTGTTCTATAGGATGCATTATTGGTTTAAAGATTGACCAATTGGAACAATACTCAATCGTGCCTCTGCAGATAGGGTAGATTCACTCTAATAGGGTGAAACTACCCTGTTGTGTCACCAACTGCTCTTAAAATAAAAACTTACCGTTATCAACTTCAATGAACATAACACACTCTAAGTATCTTCTCGCAATATCCATGTGTGCATTAGTGTGTACATGACTAATTACACACACTTTGTAAGTCAACAAACAACACGTAAGTGCACTCACAAAATTGTTAAGTCATTGTTTTTAATCATGATGACACTTACAAAATTAGGTTTTACTATACTAATGTTAAGTTCTTTACTTTCTTCATCACATCCACAATACATGCATGTCCCTCGAGTTTCATTGAATTGGATTGGATGACGATGGGACTTCTGTTATCTTTGCCAAGCTACATCCCCCCCAAAAGTATTGCTCTTGCCAAAATCTGGGGTATCTGCAAAATTGTTCAAAAGTAACTTTGATGCACAAGCAGTATATTATGTGCAAAAACAACTGTGTTGCAATTGTACTTCTGTAACTATAACATACCTTTACTATAGTAAATAACTTGTGTGTGGTATTGCGATAAATAGAGTGTGACCGTTTTTTTTTTGTACCTTGATTTTTTGCAACCGCGCTACACGATGTTTTTAGGTTGCACACGATGAAATCGTGCAACAGCTTCACAAACCTATGTTGCAAAAATACTACGTTAAATATTGAAGTAAATTATTTTACATAAAAAGGAATTAATATTAAATCTCGTAGTATACGAAATCCATTCACTGGTCAGTCGGTCGTGGGAATGAGACATCATGTCTCAACTGAGAAAGATAAAAAATGGCGGGGAATTCCCACGAGGAATTTACAACATTATTGGTTGCAAACTTCCGATAATACTATTGTACCTACTACGCCCTTATCCCCACCCCCAGCTATGGTGCAATAATTGCACCATACACTTTGATCAAATTCCAGATTTTCTTATGGTGCAATAATTGCACCATAACCATTATATATGCTCTAGCATTCACGTGTTATCATTGAAAAATGGCTTATGTAACTTCGCTCCAAATATTGATGCCAAGCCTCCATTACCTTTTGGGGGCTAATGAGTTTTTTTTCATTTCTACGCGAGTAACATAAGAATCGTCCTCCTTATGGTGAAATAATTGCACTATAAGGATTAAGATGGAGAAAGCTAGTTATGGTGCAATTATTGCACCGTACGAAAAGGATAGGGATATCAGCAGAGCGTGCAACAGTGTGTGCAACCGGGTTATGTCCACATGTGCGAGCTCTCTCTTTTGCTGCAAAAGACATGGTAGAATCAAATTAAACTCGCGCGACCTTTAAATGTTGAATGCGGTAATATATTGAATAACATATAATTCATTTAAATGTTTATAGGTCAAGAATGATCACAACACAATAAAGTTTGATTACCCATAAAACATCGTTTTCTCATATTATCATGCTTAGTTATAAAAGACCAATAGAAGGTCATGCTTCATAACTAATGGCACTAAAAAATCACTAAGAGTAAAAACTTATTTCACAAAATTTCAGTGCAGACAACTTAAGTACATTACTACTTATCACTCTCTCAGAAATAAAATGGCAATAATGAATTAATTGAGAGGCCCCCAGCCATGCTCCTAATTGTCTCACTCATGCCCAGGTTCTAGCAAACTGAACAAGTAAACTGCAATTTATTGACTTCAAACCCTTGATACATCATCAGCTGCCATTCTAAACCAATCACCCCCGACCATACATGAGAAAAATCCAGTAAAGTGCAGTAACAGATGAATCCTGATCCAGGTCGACAATAATCAAATAATCTTACTGGCCCCTCTCTCATGAAAGGTGAAATACTTGGCTGGTTTTATCACTTGTATCACACTGTATACAGCCATTCGGATTCATAGACAGCTTGATACCATAATCAGTCCATCTTGTCAATTAAAGAGATTGAGTGTCCTTGGTCAAGTACCATGCAATGTGGGTGCCAATGCATATCCTCAATCCTCTTGTATCTGAAAACAGGGTGAAGATCAGCAAGACAGGCAACTTTGCCAAGTGGAAGTTTTTGGCAACCCAAACTGACGATAAGTGACGACTTGGCATTTTTTACTCATGTGACTACCTTTCACTACCATCTGACGACCCTGAGGACTGCGCGTGGCAACACTTTGACCACCTGATGACTTTTGGTGAAGACCTTTTGACAACCCTGATGACTTGTGGTGACGACCTTTGACAACCCTTGTTACGACTCATGACTATCTCGTGACGACCCTTTATGACAACACTGATGACCCACTTGACAACTTGACAACCTTCCACAAATAACTACTCATCCCGTGAGTGAGAGCAAGTGACAAAAAGTATGACTCTGTGATGACCATGACGGCTGACGAACCTAACTAACAACCCAAGAGATCTTCTGTGACTACCCATGTGACTCCACGTGACGACACCTGACGACCCAAGTGACAACAAAAAACAACCCTGATGACCATGATGACTTTGGTTGATGATCTCAGACAACCCAGGTGACAGCCTGTTAATGACCCTCACAAATCTTTTGACGACATCTGACAACTCCATCTGGTGATATTTATCGCCAAAGTCGAAAATTGCCTGTCTTGCAGGACAAACAAAGGTCGGATTGCAATCCTTCTACCACTGACCTTCTTTCAACAGAAAAAATGGAATTGCAATCGTTCAGCTTACCTCTTATTTTGATTAAATGTTATGAATTCCCTGCGGAAAACATTTAGCAGTGGCAAAATTTCATATGATACATCATATGTTTGTTCAATGATATGCCCTTGTCAACTTGAATTGTGAAATTAATTATATTATCTGTGCCATAGTGAAGGGGTTATTTTTTACTTGAAGAGAATAAATACTAAGCTGCTGTAAAAATAAATGTAAAAAATTAAATCTAACCGTTGTGTCACATTTTGCCTCTGGCTATCTATATTGATGTTGTGTGGGGAGAATGAAGATGGTATCTCCACAATGGCTCTACATTAAGTCTGTGTGTTGAGATCAGGAACATACATCACTGTGGCAACAGCAAAAGTGCCATGGTTGTTATTGATGTACAAGGCAAGTGCATGAACTGGGTGGATTTGTTGGCTCACATATCATACAAGAAAGAACTGTACCTTACAGAAGTACTAGCCATATACAATAAGAATCCTATTTTGCTCAGGCTGAAGTAAGTCAAATTTACTGAAATCAGTATCTGATAGAACATGCCTAATAGAATCGCAAAAGTTTGGTGTGTGCTCTTAATTGGATGCAGATTCTACTATAAGTAGGCAAAATTATGGTAAGTGAGTTTCTGCTCAAGTAATACTACAAATAAAAAACGTCATTTAAGTAATGAAGAAACCATGTATGAAATGTTGGGGATTTTTTTGAAAGTCATCACACTTAAAATAGAAACTTACCGTTATCAACTTCAATGAACACAACAAACTCAAAGTATCTTCTCGCAATATCCATGTGTTCATTCGTGTGTGCATGACTCATTACACACACTTTGTTAGTCAACAAACAGCACATAAGTACACTCACAACATTGTCAAGTCATTGTTTTTAATCATGATGACACTTACAAAATTAGTTTCCACTACTAATGTTAAGTTCTTTACATTGTAGCTTTGAAATCAGGCCAGATTTTTCTTCATCAAATCCACTCCTCATGCATGGCCCTCCAGTTTCATTGAATTGGATTGGATGACGATGGGACTTCTGTTCTTTTTGCCAAGCTACACCCCCCCTCAAAGTATTGCTCTTGCCAAAATCTGGGGTATCTGCAAAATTGTTCAAAAGTAACTTTGATGCACAAGCAGTATATTATGTGCAAAAACAACTGTGTTGCAATTGTACTTATAGGTAGGTAACAATAACATACCTTTACTATAGTAAATAACTTATGTGTGGTATTGCGATAAATAGAGTGTGACCGTTTTTTTGTACCTTGATTTTTTTGCACCCGCGCTACATGATGTTTTTACATTGCATGCGATGAAATCGTGCAACAGCAAGGTCCCCGATTTCAGCCTTTTTCTTGTATGAACGGGTCATCCTCACTCACAAAGAACTTGACGAGCCATCAACTCCTACCACAGGTACGTAAAATAATAGGAATGTACAAGTAGGGATACACTTCCACTACTCGCCAATAGATACCATTTATTTAGTGGTCGCCATGTTTGAACCTGTGGGCGAAGTGCTATTTCAAAAAATCAGTTGTGCATGTACACGGCTTCAAAATCTGAAGCCGTCTAAACAGACGGCTTCAACTTTTGAAGCCGTGTGAAATATCTATTACCCATAAAGGTAAATTCTACATGTAGTACTTACAATTATGCTGGAATGTTCTTCAGGTCTAGGGTGCAAAAGAATGAGTACCTTTGTGAGCATATGAAAAAAATGTCAATCGTGTGTCACACGGCTTCAAATTTTGAAGCCGTCTAATCAGACGGCTTCAAAATTCGAAGCCTTCTGAATGTATTCGTTGAAATTTGAAGCCTGAAGATCACACGACTGAATATATAATTTTTTTGTAGGCGTGTCAGAGCGGGTCTATTGATGTATGTCGTAGCTTTTTTGGATGAGTTGAGGTAGCTGCGGGTACGCTATGTCCGTTGTCTGAGGTACACGCAGCTCCGGTGACATAAAGAAAATGGTGCTCGCAGCTACCCAGCTCTGCAAAATGTTTTTCAGAGTCAGCAGACCACCCCTCTTGCTCCTACCCCCGAAATGGAGCTGCGGCCACCCAAAAGAAAGATTGTTAAAACACAACCGGCATAACAGCAACACGCGCGTACGGCCATGAGGGACACTACTTAATAACACTAAAACATCATTATTTTTAATGTCATAATAATATGGTGTGATTGTTGATTGGACCTTTTTATCACACCATCGCTCCCCCACCCTTCCTCGACGACAGTTTGGGTTCAACGATCGCTTCGGTGGTGACGTAGGTCAGGATAGAACCCCCGGGAGTACGTTCCCCCGTCGCTCATCGAACCATTGACGAATCATGCCCACCGCATCAATATGTCATCCACCGTATCCAATCGCCGCACCGTCGCCATCGACGTGGTTAGCGACACAGTCTGATCGTGGTGCTTGATCCGGAAGTGACGACTGGAATCTGCACTCGAGCGGGCAAAGTCACGCTTTCCTCACCTTTCTTTCGATGTACGCTGGAGACCGTTTCAACTTAATCCCAATTTTCCACTGGGGAAGGGCGTTGACAAGATGAATTTGGCAAGGATAACATCAATGGATGATCCCAAGAATGAAGGCCACCGTGCTAGAGCATGGGATCAACATGAATTTCGGCGGCACAGTGGGAAATACATTCAATAGTCATTGTTTGATTTGGTTGGCTCGTGAGGTGGGTGAGTTGGATTTGCAAGGCTGCACTACTTTCTTGGTTCTTGGAATGCTTTTGTTGTAGTAATCTTGATACGACTCATCATAACCCATTAGATAATTGAGGAAAAGACACATTTTCATTATCTAGCAATGGAAGTATTGTGTGCCATATTATTTTTGTGTTACGTAGAACAAACTGGTAGGTGGAAGAGGGTCTGCTGCAGACAAATGTGTATTTTCCTAGAGGTTACATCAAATTATGTTGTGGGGAAGAGGGTGACCTAAGCCAGAAAGTATTTAAAAAATCTTATTGTAGACTTTGCTGACTTTGTTTTTATGAGCTTAATACTACTGTACAACTGATGAATGAGATACTAGTTATCTCATGCATAAAACACACAAATGATCATGGGAGAGATTGGCAGTGATTTGTGGCAGTTCCATGACTGGCTCATATTCAACTGCCCAAAGGAACTGTCCCATGGGAAGGTTCCTGAGAAGGAAATCCTCCATTGGATATTCAACATAAGAAAACACCTACAATGTGTATGGTGGAGTTCTAGG
The DNA here is from genome assembly GCA_013187285.1 of Cyclotella cryptica. Taxonomy (NCBI): domain Eukaryota; phylum Bacillariophyta; class Thalassiosirophyceae; order Thalassiosirales; family Thalassiosiraceae; genus Cyclotella; species Cyclotella cryptica. The sequence goes on from JABMIG010000035.1 coordinate 560,602, forward strand.
AAGGAAAATCCTATTTGGATATGATTTCTGAGAAACTCATATCTTATGACTTTTGAGTCCTTCCTCTGTATCAAACAATGTGAAGGAGACTTATGGAGTTCCAGCTGGAAGCTCCAGATTCTTGGCCTATGTCACTCGCCCCCACGAATGGAGGGTCAGGTGAGGTGTGAAAAAACCTTTTCTTTTGGAAAGGAAAAATGGGGAGGCCTGTTTTGTGAACGGAAGACACTTGTTTTGTGTACCGAGTTATACTGGTGATACAAGACTTTCCTGGCTGAGTAGTGACTATGAAGCATTATTTCAAGCGTAAGTGTTAGTGGAGAGAGGAGTAAGAGTGATTCACTGACACGTTCTTTATTTTAAGTGTCTGTAGTGTCAAAGTATGGTGTTACTCTCCTAATGTTTAATCTTTCTGATTTTGTTCCGCGGTGAACCCTGATAGTACCATTCGTATGGACTGTTGATATAGTCCAAGGATCTTTATGGTATTTGCTTTCTGATTTGCGGAGGATACCTTCTTTGCGAAGAAGTACTCTATCACCAATTTTATAATCCCAATCGATGCGAGACTTGTTTTCATGTTCGGTGTTGCGATCGGTTTGGCGTTGCCTATCACTGCAAACAAAAAACACCGGTAACCTCCACGTACACTCGCAAAACGTCAGAGTGTACGGGGAGGTTACCGGAATTTCAAGAGTGTACGGGTGGGTTACCGGATTTTTTATACATTACTTAAGCCGCATTTTTGTTTATCACTCTAAGCTTTGAAGCAAAAAAAATCTTCCGAGTGGTTGTTTGTTTCATGACTCACATTTAGTGAATCACGAGTTGTAAACAGCAAGATCACCTGTTGGGTCTAGTTTTGGTTTCAATTCTAGGCTTGATCTATGATTTCATTTGGTGAGTGGGTTTTGGGCCTATTCATATTTTCAAAATATGGTACTACCAGAAGTGACTGCGCCAAAAAAAGAACACAACATAAGAATAATAAGTGGGGCTGAAAATTGGCGTAGTGTGTCTACGTGTTTGTTACTTATTCCTTTGTATCACATCACCTAATTCTTGTGTGGCATATTCGTATGATAAAACAGTTTAGTATATCTACGTATGGTGCTTGACCCAGACACAACTGTAGCAGTGCGCCCTCTCACTGCTTTCACATCACACATGTGTATTTTTTTCAATTACATCACTGATACCTCACCGGCCCAAGATGGGAACGGCCGAAACTCAGTCCACAGACTGAGTTATCCCTCCCGCCTTGCACCGCCATGTTGCCAACAACAATTGGCAGCGGCGGGTATATTTTGGGGGTGAGTAATCACGATTTCATCTTGTTCTACAATATTATACTCACCACACTGCCAATTTTTTTCAATTAAATACTTGCAGGCCTGCCGGCAAATCGCGAAACTCAGTCCACAGACTGAGTTAGGCATTCCCATTTGCACCGCCGTGTTGCCAAGAACAATTGGCGGCGGCGGGTATATTTTGGGGGTGAGTTTTCATGAACTCACCATTTTTCGCACTATAATACTCACCACACGTCCATTTTTTTCCAATTAATTAGTTACAGGTGTACTGGCGAAATTGCCAAAACTCAGTCCACAGACTGAGTTAGGCATTCCGCCTTGGACCGCCGTGTTGCCAACAACAATTGGCAGCGGCGGGTATATTTTGGGGGTGAGTTTTCATGAACTCACCATTTTTTGCACTATAATACTCACCACACGTCCATTTTTTTCCAATTAACTAGTTACAGGTGTACTGGCGAAATCGCCGAAACTCAGTCCACAGACTGAGTTAGGCATTCCCATTTGCACCGCCGTGTTGCCAACAACAATTGGCAGCGGCGGGTATATTTTGGGGGTGAGTTTTCATGAACTCACCATTTTTCGCACTATAATACTCACCACGTGTCCATTTTTTTTCCAATTAACTAGTTACAGGTGTACTGGCAAAATTGCCGAAACTCAGTCCACAGACTGAGTTAGGCATTCCCATTTGCACCGCCGTGTTGCCAACAACAATTGGCAGCGGCGGGTATATTTTGGGGGTGAGTTTTCATGAACTCACCATTTTTCGCACTATAATACTCACCACACGTCCATTTTTTTCAATTAACTAGTTACAGGTGTACTGGCAAAATTGCCGAAACTCAGTCCACAGACTGAGTTAGGCATTTCGTCTTGGACCGCCATGTTGCCAACAACAATTGGCAGCGGCGGGTATATTTTGGGGGTGAGTTTTCATGAACTCACCATTTTTTGCACTATAATACTCACCACACGTCCATTTTTTTCCAATTAACTAGTTACAGGTGTACTGGCGAAATCGCCGAAACTCAGTCCACAGACTGAGTTAGGCATTCCCATTTGCACCGCCGTGTTGCCAACAACAATTGGCAGCGGCGGGTATATTTTGGGGGTGAGTTTTGATTAACTCATCATTTTTGACCCTATTATACTCAACACATGTTAATTATTTTTTAAATGAAATAGTTACAGGCCCAGATCTGAAATCCCCAAAACTCAGTCCACAGACTGAGTTTGGGATTTCGCTATGCACCGCCGTGTTGCCAACAATATTTGGCAGCGGCGGGGTATATTAACAGAGGTGAGTTGAATAGAATACAATTATTTCTACACATGTCTTGACTACATCTAATTTTCAATTATTTTACTTCAGGCCAGGCACGGGAACAGCCGAAACTCAGTCCACAGACTGAGTTTGGCATTTCGCCTTGCACCGCCGTGTTGCCAACAATGGTTTGCAGAGGCATGTAAATTTTTATGGTGAGTTATTGAAGTCATACTATATTTCAATTGTTTTCATTTCAGCTTAGTTTCAATTAAATAATTAATTTTCTTCTTCCTTGGTGATAATATTGTCCACAGTATCGTTTTTCATCTTGGAGCAGCTTGGGGCTGAAATTTTGGCACCTGTGTCCTTTTGGTGGGCGATGAGTTGGGCGGGCCCCCTAAATATGTAAATGTTGTATGTTTAATTATATTAGTGGAGATAAATTGCACATACTCTATTATTGTAGTTCAACAGTAGGTAGCCCTCCCGGTAACCCTCCTGTAACGTTCCGGCAGGCCTCCCGTATGCTCCGGTAACCCTCCGGTACTCTCCGGTAGCCTTCCTGTAACCTTCCGGTTACCCTCCTGTACACTTCCGGTTACCCTCCCGTACACTTCCGGTATGCCACCGGTAAACATTTTTTTAGCTACTAAGTAATGCAGTTATAGCCACTAATTAGATTGATATCGATTCTAAGACTTACTGAGAAGTCTGTTTTCCTGTGAAAGCATACCAATTCCTATCGTACGTAGAAAAAAATCGAAAAGCTCCTCTTGGTCTCAAATTTCCGGTAACCTCCCGGTAGACTCCGGTAACTCTCCCGTACACTATCTTACCGGAGGGTTACAGAAGTGTACCGGGAGGTTACCGGAAGATACCATTCCGGGGGCTCCGGTAACCTCCCCGTACACTCGAGTGTACAGGGAGGTTACCGGTGTTTTTCGTTTGCAGTGATGGTCTCCTATTTTGTTCCAGTCAGCTAGGAAGGGAATGTCAAACAGCATGTCCCTGCCAAATATTGCTGCACCTGGAGAGGCTTTGAGTACCATGTGGTATGTGGAGCAAAGCGGCCCATGCAGCATCTTTGAGGAAGTCTGCTATGTCACTAGGAGCCACTGTATTGGCCATGTCTAATTCAGCGATGCAGAGCATTGTCATGATTACTTGATGCATCCGTTCTAGTATTGCATTCGGCTTGGGGGTTCTTGATGCTGGTTGGCTTACGCTTGATTCCGTATGAATCACATAGGGTTTCGAAATTGAGCTTGAACTCGCTTCCATTGTCGTAAATGATTACTTGACAACGTGGGTAACGGCTAAACCAGATCTTGTTTACTAAAGAGCCAACTTGTGCTGATGATTTATCAAAGTATGCTTCTTTAGGTTTATTATGTGTGTTAGTACCCTTGAGGCCCTTTTACCCTTGGGAGTAACAGAATTGAATTCAGTTACCGGTAGTTCCACAATTTCGAACCAACTGGTAGCTGGATCTATCATTGTGACACACATAAAGTCAATTTCAGTGCCGTCTTTGCCCTTGAGAGTGTATGGTCCGATTAGGTCTACACATAGTACCTCCCAGGGGTTTGATACAACCAATTTTGTAGGCAATTTACCATACTTATGTTGGCGTCATTTGTTGACTTGGCATTTATGACAATTTTTGACAAAGGCGCGGACAGAGTGTTTCAAACCTTTCCAATACATCGCAGCGTGAAGAGTTTCTTCGAGACGGGTTGTCCCTGGATGCTGCAGGTAGTGATGGTACCACTGTACTGCTCGCTGCTGGAGTTCCTGTGGGATGACAAGTTTGCCGTCTTTGCACAGTACTTGAACATTTTCTACCAGCTGAGGTTTGTATGCCTCCAGCAGGCTGAGTTTGTTCAGCATTTTATCCGTTTGTTGAGCTGCGGCAATCTCCCGAACTATCAGGGGATAGATCGCATTCTCTTCGCTGCGGTTAGCAAACACACAGTTCATGAGGTCTGAGTGATGTGCTGGGGATGGGTCCTCTTCTGATTGCATAGTGTAATAACACCAGCATTTTGTGAAGGTCATCCAGTTTTTCTTGACGTCCTTTGTTGGACCAAAGTCAAGGCGTGAAATCGCATCCGCAACTGTGTTGTGGATTCCTTTGATGTACACGATTTCAGGACCATATTCCTCTAGTAATAAACGCCAACGGTAAACCCTGTCACAGGTTAAACCAAGTGCATCTTGCATGAGGTTTTTGTGGTCTGTATAGACTACAATTGGCTGGCCCCACAGCATTCCTTTGAATTCTTTGAGTGTTTCAACAATGGCTAGAAGTTCAATTTCGGTTACGCTGTATTTTTGCTGACAGACAGAGAGTTTTCTGCTGAAAAATGCAATTGGCGGTTGTTCTGAGTAATGACGGCTCCAAGTTGTCTCTTGGATCCATCAGTATAGATCTCAAACCCTTTTGAGTAATCAGGGTAGGCCAAGGACACATCTTTGGCGATAGTGGCCTTTACGTCATCGAATGCTTTTGATGTTCCTCAGTCCATTTCCAAGGTTTCTTTTAACCTTGAGAAGTTTGGATTGTTTGGTATGACCACACTCGCCTACTAGGCTTGTGAGTGGGGCAAGCATTTCGCTGCGCCGTGCCCAAAGATCTCGATAGTATTGGACCATGCCAAGAAATCTACGGAGGTCTTTGACATTTTTGGGCGGTGTCAGTGCAAGTATCGACTGTACCTTCTTGGGTTGTGGTTTTATTCCCTCTCGTGAGAGGATGTACCCAAGATATTCTGTTTCAATGGCACAGAAGTTTGATTTGCGAGCATTTACTTTTAGGTTCGCATCTTGCAGTCTGGAGAGGACCAATTCCAATTTAGCCAGGTGGTCTTCCAGGGTTCCCTTGGTGATACATAGTAGATCATCAATGTAAGCTCTTACGAACTCAAGGGTGGCCATTAGTTCCGTCATTTTCGATTGAAATATGTCCGGAGAACCAGCAATTCCCATTGGTAACCTGAGGTAAGAGTACTTACCCCATGGAAATATAATGGTGCAGATCTTGGATGCATCTGGATCCAACCTAATGGTGTAGTAGCCCATGTTTAAATCAAGGGCTGTGGCAAAAGTGAAACCTTCTAACTCTTGCATGACTGTACTAATTTTAGGTAACGGGAATGGTTTTCTAACTATCCTTTTGTTTACTTCTCTAAAATCACTTAGGAAACGTACAGTCTGATCTTTTTTGGTACTATGAACGATGGTGAAGCCCATTCAGATGCGGGCTGCCACTGTAGTACCCCTAGGTCACATAGTCTTTTGAGCTCTTTCATGAGAGTCTCTTTGACTGAATGTGGCACTGGGTAGGCTCTGCCATGGTACGGTTTTGCACCTTCCTTCAGTTCGAAGGAGACAGGCTCAGTATTCCAATCACCTAGTGTACCATCAAAGAGGTCCTCGTATTTACGGAGGAGCTCCAACAACTTGTTTTGATCTTGTAGACTAAGGTGAGGACAATTGTTGTCAACAACTGATTGGAGGTCTGCTTTTTCATATTTTGCATCTAAGATGTGAACTGCATGCTGAGTGGCTTCCTCAGTACTACGTGGTTCATGAATCATGCTGTGGTTAACTGACCAAGCTTTTTCAATCTTAGAGCTAGTTGACAGACTGTTGATGTCTCTCATCGGCAAGATGATCTCATCAATGGTAATATCCTTTGTTCGAAAATCTAGAACAATTCCAAGCTCTCTTAGTGTTTTTACACCTAAGATGAGGTCAAACGCTGGCTTAGCCATCTTTTTACCATCATACTCCACAACATCAGGTTTAACTGTGTATTCCTTGCTGTTGGAGTACTCTAGGAATTTTAGAGTAACTTTGCCTCTTCCTTTGGTTTGGAAGCACCCATTCGACGTGTGCCAAGACTTTGACACCTGCCTAGTCAAGTAGGGAAAACGCTTGGTGGTTCCTTTTTCATGGAACATGAGGTCACCATCGGAACCAGTGTCCAATAGTACTCTCAAGAAGTTGTTTTTGCGACTCCTGGACAAGTGTTTGAGTTTTGTCGAGGACTGACTTCCAGTCGCTAATTTTTGTACAGCTAGTACTGCTGTTACTGAGTCCATTGATTTTTGTGGGTTAGATGGCTCAATTGACTTTGATTTATGTAGGGTGTCCCTCACTGAGTTGGGATCTACATCAAAGTTAGTGGACAAGTTCGAGGTGTCTTTGAGATTTTTCAAAGTTACGTCCACTAAGGGACTCGAATGATCCAGAATTAAAATTTTGTCATTTAATTCTAATTTTGGTTTACTGGTAGTTTTTATCGGACCAGGGTAGTGTAATTAGCTAACTCGTGGTTAGTTTTAATTTTCTTACATCTATTTTCATTTTCCCCGGTACTACCCGACCCAACACTTCAGGATGAGTTGGAATCGCTGTCACTTTCTTCGCGACGGCGACGTTTCTTGCCTTTTTATTGGCTTTCTTGAGAGACTTCTCAAGTTTCTCCATGCGAGCCAAGACCTGGGCGTAGGACTTCTTGGGGCGACTGTCCTCGCGGGACTTTTGTGCAGCTTGCCCGAAAGTACCTCGCGTAGGAGTTCCGTCTTTGTTGTACCGGCGACACTCCGCGGTGTTATGCCTGGTGTGTGCGCCCCCATGCTTTTTGCATAGCTTGCAGTTCTTGTCTCACGCGTATACTCCGTGCATGCTTGCTTGGGCTTCTTGGGAATTCGTGCGCCTAGCGAACTTCTTGGAGGGCTGTTCAGCTCCTTGGGCCTTTGCAGGCTTAGAAGACAAATGCCTCTCATCCACTGGTTGCGCCACCTCAATTCGCTCAAGAATGAGCAATAGAGGCTTAACCCCTTCGGGATAGCACTTCTCAAGCAAGTGGTACTGGTCCTGCCACTTCAACGGACACATGCGCAAGATATGGCATGCAAGTTCAACGTCAGTGAAGGAGTAGACTTGTGGGTCATTGTACTTGCGCTCGGGCTGTAATACAAGCACGGGAGGTCTTCCACGTAGTTGTTCAGCTGCATCACGCGCTGCACAAACTGACGCACCCGAACCTTGTTGGGCTTCTTGAGGCAATTTGAAATATAGAATTTCAAATTTTCGCCTGCGTCATGTGCAAAACACGATTGGAGGTGGAGTAACTGGCACCTCCTGAATGACTCGGACGTCTTGCCCGGTGACTTCTTCCTTTCGACTCCGAAGATGTCGTGAAAGGGACTTGACTCCGTCTGCTCCTTGACGATTAAGTCCCAGGGCTGACGTGCCTCCTCAGTGAGAAGGTTGGCGTAGAGTTGAAAAACTTCTAGGGCCGAGTCGGTCATTTTTGTCCTTAAGGCGAGCATGTCGGCCTTTAGGGAGAGTGACTCTGCGGTCTTTTTCTCCTTCTCAGTCTTGCTGAGGGGGTCATCGGCAAGTTCGCGTAGAACAGCCTTCCAATCACCTTTTTTGAGTCATATGCCTTTTTGGCATCATCGCAGGCAGGAATTAGACCCATTTTCTTGGCGGTACTATACGCCTTGTTCACGTGCAGTACAAACTGCTCGTTGGTACCGTGTCCGGACCAAACCGTGACTCGGGTTTCTGACCCATTCGCGAGGGTGCACTTGAGGGTCTCAGGCTTGAGGTCCAAAGCTTCTTGGACTGGGTCCCGATCCGGCACATAACGGATAGGGGCTTTCTTGCCACCCCTTCCGCGCTCGCACTCTTGGTTCTTAAGCCCAATAGGGGCTATTTTCTCAGCAGACATTCTTGAGAGGGCTGCTCCGAGACTTGTTCCAAGGAAAAGGGTCTTGTAGGAGCTTCGTGGCGGTTCGCACTCGAAGGAGACACAATTGGCATGAATCTTGTTGGCGGCGGGATCACGTAGCGCAGACGTGGTGCTACTATTTACCGGCGCACGAAAGACGGTGGCTCAACGGGCGAACACGTGGATGCTGAACGCTGGACTGGCGGAGGACAGACGCGAGGGTGCTGAACAGACGGTGGTCCGCTCGACGGTGATGGACGGTCGAAGGACAGTGCGGCGATGGACAGACGGTCCAAAAAAAAATTCGCTCCAGTAGGTTATCAATTGATAGTGACCTAAGCCAGAAATTATTTAAAAATCTTATTGTAGACTTTGCTGACTTTGTTTTTATGAGCTTAATACTACTGTACAACTGATGAATGAGATACTAGTTATCTCATGCATAAAAAAACACAAATGATCATGAGAGAGATTGGCAGTGATTTGTGGCAGTTCCATGACTGGCTCATATTCAACTGCCCAAAGGAACTGTCCCATGGGAAGGTTCCTGAGAAGGAAACCCTCCATTGGATATTCAACCTAAGAAAACACCTACAATGCGTATGGTGGAGTTCTAGGAAGGAAAATCCTATTTGGATATGATTTCTGAGAAACTCATATCTTATGACTTTTGAGTCCTTCCTCTGTATCAAACAATGTGAAGGAGACTTATGGAGTTCCAGCTGGAAGCTCCAGATTCTTGGCCTATGTCAGAGGGTGGGTTCAAGTCACAGGATTTTTTTGTACTTTTTACATCAAATTTTTTTCGCGATGCACTAAGTAGGCTTAGGGGGGTGCTCTTAGCACCCAGGGAGAGGCACTGATATCAATAGACCAGCCCTCATTAGCCGATTGAAACCTTCTAAAGACTCCGACTCAAACATATCATACTTTCTGAGAAATCAATGAAGTATTTCAAGAAGCTTCTCATTTTTGGTTCCTGGGAATTGACTCCTACCTACTTCTTTGTTTGTTTATGGACTTTGTTGTCGTTTCAGGGACCTTGCAGGTTTGCAAACCTATGTTGCAAAAATACTGCGTTAAAAATTGAAGTAAATTATTTTACACGAAAAGGAATTAATATTAAATCTCGTAGTACACGAAATCCATTCACTGGTCAGTCGATCGCGTGAATGAGACATCAAGTCTCAACTGAGAAAGATATAAAATGGTGGGGAATTCCCGCAAGGAATTTACAACATCGGTTGCAAACTTCCGATAATACAATAAGGACACACTTTTATGGGTGTGCACTTTTATTGGCGTCATGGATTGATTGGCATATTTTTTTGGCAAGTACACCACTTATGGCGGGAAATGAACGTACATATGTATTGTACCTACGTACACACCTTTATTGGCATCACACTTTTATTGGCATCTCTTGCGAGGGACACTGCATGCCCATAAAAGTTTGTCCTTACTGTACCAGTCAAAAACTAGTGTGAGGTACTATGACTAGTCTGAGGCACTATCACTGTTTTGTACTATTCCTATGTTGATCCTGTAGATATTTGCGGTCTATGCGCATGTAACCTAATTTTTTATGATTGGGGCGTGGATATGAAACATCGGACAAGACAGTTTTTTTGTGAGAGCACGGGAGAGTTAAGTTACATTTTTTTCTACGTGAGATTTGTACCAGGTTCTACACAGAATCAGTCTGAGGTATTATCATCCCAGAGGAGGCTGATGGTGGCTACTATGACAATGTGTTCTCATCAGTTCTCGGTCCTGGCGAGCTGGACTTAAGCTCTAGAGAAGGTCTTTGAGAATGCTGTTAATTGCCTTTTGAGCTAAATTTGTGCAAGTGGTCATAATAACAGGTCTAAGATGGCCGACTTAAGTTACAAAATAGTACCTCACACTAGTTTTTGACTGGTACAGTACCAGTCAGAAATTATAATGAAGCATTATCACTATAATGAATCATTATCATGAGAATTTACTTATTCCTATGTAGTTTTGCTATAATTCTACGCCAAGAAAGCGAAACTACAGCAATTTTTTTGCGCGCGCCTCTAGCAATAAAAATGGTTTTCGGTAAGAAGATAGTCAAAAAATAACTGACATATTGCTCTACGTACAAAAAATACCAGATTCTACGAGGAATTATGATGAATCATTATGTCGGAGAAGGCGTGTAAGAGATCCAACATGACAACCCCTTCCTAATGGATTGAGGTTACAGGAAATGGGCATAAGCTCCATCGAGAGGTCCAGAAGGGATTTGCAGTGACGCACGTGAGCTACATGCATTATGTGCCTTCACAACAAGCGGTCAAAGATGCACAATATAACTGACATTTTAGTTATTCATTGTAATTTTTGACTGGTACAATGCTTGACAGCGTTCAAAAAAAAATCTTCTGAATACTTCCCTCGTTTCACAATTTGCCAGATCTTTCTGAAACTAAAAACTTCAGCTTCCCTTTGGTCTTGCTGTAACAGGTTAGTTCCCGGACTCCCAATTGCAGCAAAAGAGGAGTCGCGCGGGCAATCTCGCGTGGTTCAGCCCCGCGGAATCAGACCATCTGGTGTGGCCCGGATAAGCGTGGTATTTATCATGATGCACCACTTAAAGCATCCTCAAAAGCAAGAGATTCTGCACATAGTACCACCGTGTTCCCACCTCTCATCAGTGGTAAAATTGAAAATGAAGTCTTCAACATTATTTGACTGCCCCGATAGCAGGGGTAATACCTGCAAACACATCCAAATTCTTGCTGACGGCACACGTATCACCGAGTACAAGGAGTCTCAAACATTACCCGACGGTGTCGTAGTCATTAAGACAAGAATCGCGCGAACTTATCCTCGTGCTGAAGTAGAGGATTCTTCTTCAGTGATGAAAGAAATTAAAACAACAATTACCAGAATGTATCCAGATGGAAAGATTGGTACCACTACTGCAACAGAGGAGGTCATCAGTTTCCCAAGCGAAACAGAGAATTCATCGACATGCCTGACTGGCACTGGTAATAGTGCGACCGAAATGAATCACCTTGCTGATGGCTCAGGGGTATTAGCTACAACATCCAGCAGTAAACTCGCGAATGGAAGTTGGAGCACTGTCACCACAAAAGTTCACATGAATCACTTTGATCGCGAGCCAGATTCACTTGAAACAAATCAACGACATCTCGCCCGTTCTGACATATCTGCACCTCATCCCCAAACATGCTTCGACAATGACGCCATCATTCCAGTTGAATTTATGAAGCACAATGTAAGCACTCCTTGTATTGAGGTTCTCCCCCCAAGCCAGCCCCCCTTCCCCCCTGGACACACCCGCCCTTGCAAATTTTTCGATAATGATATGAGGTTAAAGCCCGAAACAATTAAAATCTCTAACCCAGTTCACAAGAGTTTTCCCAACCCGCCGTTTCTTGAAACAATCGCATTAGATGAGAATGTCGTCGTTCCTACACAATACGCATTGGACAAATCAACTATCCCTGATGTGAAAAAGTCCCATTGCTCGCCTCTTATCGGCCAAGATAAATGCTATTCGAGAGATGATAGGACGTACAAGGAAAAGGCTTACAGCCTTAAATCCACGAGCAGTGGTTTCAAAGAACCAGCTCGAACCGAAGCTGTGGCTCATGAGATTGGAAAATTCAAGAAATGTGCCAGCAAGCTTGAATGTATCGACTGTTGCGACGTAGCAGATGCCGCCCAGCCGGTTACAATTATGACTCTCAAACTAGATGATGAACCTTGGCAGAGAGATCATACAAAGGTTAGAATCCTTGATGACTCCATGCAGCGCAGTGAAGATCCCCGTGAAACAGGACGAATGGAGCCAGCTACTCATTTTAGTTCAAACAACGACAAGATTGCTGTTGCAATCGCTATAGATGCATCAAGAGAAGAGCCAATATACGAAGCAACTGATTATTCACCTGAATCCAACTCACTGATCGATAGGTCCAGGGTCCGCAACTTCTTGATAGTAGCACTCCTATTGGTCATTGTTTCAGTTGCATCGGTAGTCGCCGTGGTGTATTCTACCAAGAAGAGAAGCCAAATAGCCCAGAAAGCGCTACAAGTTCCAACTCTTTCACCAACTATCACGCGAAATACAATCATCCCTCAAGTGATTGAGAGGGATGTTGTCAAAAGGAATGTCACGCTGAGCAATATAGCAAGCAGCTATCCTCTATCGCAAGCGTTGAACTGGATTCTACACAAAGATGAGATGCAGCTCGAGGCTACAGATCCGAAGCTTGCGCAGCGTTTCACTCTTGCGTTGTTAGGTTTTCAGTTTGACTACCTTGCTTGGAGTTACAACTATAGTCAGACAGATCAATCCTCTGACTGGTTGACTAGCAAAGATGAGTGTGAATGGTTTGGTGTAACTTGCGAAGGTGGAAAAATATCTACGTTGAATTTGGGTAAATTTGATGCCTCCTCCTATAGCTACTACTCTTCTTTCATCATGACTTCTAACTATCACATTTTTAACCCGCAACACTGCAAAAGCGTCCAACACTCTGATTGGGACAATTCCTCCTGAAATTGGAAATCTGCTTACACTTGAACAGCTGGTATTGAGACATAACTGTGTCTTCGGAACTTTACCACCAGAAGTGGGCTTGCTGTCAAACTTACAGCTCATCGATTTCAGTTACAATGGGTTGAGTGGATTCATTCCTGATGAATTCTTCAATCTGTCCGCATTATTAAAAATCTCCCTTGAGTGCCAGAAGTTTGGATATGATTGCCCCCAAATAAATTGCTCATCAAGTGATGGAATTTTAGTTGACCCTCAGATTGAAGAATTTGGCAATGTTGATAAAATCGGCCTCGAAGGCAAATTTCTTGAAAAGATTGGACTGCTGCAGGATTTAAAGTATATTGGTCTCAGGGGAAACTCATTTTCTGGATCTATTGCGCCCGACATTGGAAATCTCAAGAATCTAAGTAAGAAAATTTAATGCTTTGTGCTCGTGTTATTCTTTGTCAAGAAATTCGAGTCTCCAATATTTTCACTCTTCAATTCTGTGCTACATTTAGAATTTATAGATGCCGACCGAAATTACTTTAATGGCACAATTCCGGAAGAGATATTCACATTGTCCAATCTGCAGGTTCTCTCTTTTGATTCAAATTATTTCTCAGGCAGTCTTCCTGACAATATTGGAGAAGCAAGAGCATTAGGTGAATAACACTGCGCCTTTACTCTTGTCAAAAAAAATTACCGCAAAACTTACATGTATCTCCCGGAAATGTGATGCTCTCTGTCTGCCACTTGATAGAATATATTTGGTTTTGGGTGGAAAGTGATGGGAAGATGAATGGTACAATACCAGACTCGCTATACAAGCTTACACAGTTGGAGTATCTATCGCTTTCTGGGAATTCTTTTGAGGGAGAAATAAAGGCTGATATAGGGAATTTGACAAGTCTCACTCAGCTTCTACTAGATGACAACAAATTCACAGGTACATTGCCCTCAGAACTTGGTTTATGCGAGAAATTAGGTAAGCAGAGCACGAGTTTGGGTGTGCACAGTTTTTCTTCGCAACGTTAGGATGATAAAACCGTCTATCTGTTAGCTACAATTTGGATACATAATACAAACATTGAAGGAACAGTCCCCACTGAAGTCTGCTCGTTGAGAAGCAAGCTCAACCAAGCAGAGTACGGCCAATTTTATGCTGACTGCACACCGGAAAACAATGGACCAGCCTTTCTTGAATGTGATGAAGAGTGCTGCACAGCTTGTTGTGAGCATAACTCAAAAATATGTATTGATACTGGTTACATATAACTCAACTGGGCTAAATGTGAAATTCATGGGAATCCAATAGACAGTGAAGTCTAGACTAATGGTGGCATATGATGTATACTAGGTCATTTTGGCAGGTACATCCTAATATTGCATAGTCAGGGGTAAGACTTATTTGATGCCGACTAACAATAATTTTGACTGTCCTATGAAACTATGAATTGTCAGTTTGAGATGCATAGGAATAGTACAAGTAGCCCTCACTAAATGAAATATCTTGTCTTTAGCTGTCCAGTG